>CM076583.1:1062967677-1063202330 GCA_034641835.2 Pinus albicaulis
CTAGGTTTGGTTTACCTTCTGCTTTAATGTTTGATAATGCATCATATTTTTCTGGTAATGCTATGACTGAATTTGCACTCAAGAGAGGTTTTAAACTTAAATAATCTGCCAATTATTATCCACAGGGAAATGGATTAGCTGAATCCACAAATAAAAACTTAATTAGAATCATTAAGCGAACCATTGATCAAAATCATAAAAATTGGCATAAGTCTTTAACATATGCTTTATGGGCAGATCGAATAACACAGAAGGCTTCTATTGGTACTTCTCCCTTTAATTTAGTTTATGGAAAAGAAGTAGTTCTTCCAACTCATTTAGCAATTCCTTCTTTAGCCTTAGTTCAATATATTGATGAAGCACCAACTTCTTCCATACAACTAAGACAGATGGAAATAATTAAGTTATAAGAACAACGAGAAAAATCCAAAATAACTCATGCTCATCATCAAGCATTAGTAAAAGCTTCCTTTGATTCAAACATGATAACTAGAAAAGACTTTTAGGTTGGAGATCTTGTTTTAAAATGGGACAAGGCTCATGAGGAAAAAGGAAAACATACGAAATTTCAACGGATGTGGCTTGGTCCTTTCCAAATTGCAGAAATCATAGGTTCATATACTTTTATGTTACATGATTTAACAGGTAAAAGAGAATCTTTGCCTGTAAATGGACAAATTCTCAAAAAATATTTTCCATAGGAGATCATTCTTCTATTTTGTATATTAGTTTCCTTTATCGTCATAAATAAAACGAGTTGTTAATGGTTACATTTGGAATTCACAAAAAAGATACAAATTCTTTTTTTTAGATGTTGTTTCTTCACTTTTAAAAATAGAATTCTTTTAGAATATTGATCATTGTTATTCAAAGATATAGTTAAAAACTTTAGCCTAGAAATGATACTAGTTTCAACTTTGAAAACTTTGATAAAAGACAACTTTTAGTGAAAGATTGTTTCATATCAGTCCAATGAAAGGTATCAATAACAAAACAAAGTTTCTCTGTAGAAAAATTCTTTCCAAAAACTCTACCATTGTCGTCCAGAGCTATCTTAAGGAAACAATGATTTCCTCCCCACTTAGGAAATTACAACGTTCAGGGAATTATCCAATAATACACTTAACTTAAAGAGTAAGAGGTCTCATCACGAGCCGACTTATCATGATCATAGATATTATAGCTTGTTGACTTTGCCAATACTGCATACCACAACAGGGTAATGACTCAAGATTGTTATAAATAAAAAGGAAAGGGGTCTCATCACAAGCTAGCTTGTTCAGCAAAGTTATAAATCAAGTGAATGGCATTGTCATAAATTGGCTACCAAACCAAGACATTGTTATTTAAGAAGAAAAATAAAAATAAAAGCAATAAGTGTGAATATGGATTTCTCTTGAAAATTGTATATTTCTCTAAGTAGGATATAGGATCATTGATGGGTAACAGGTAACCCTGTCGAGGATATAAACGCTTGTTGGCAGCAGTGGCTCTACCTACGACAAATGAGCATATTTTAAGTTGATTTACAGAGAAGCCTTTGTTTTTATCTTTATAAACTAAGTAATGACTGATGTAAATACAAGGACTAGCTTGAGGAAGTGAATAATCAAAGTTGAATATAAAAGAAATGAAATATTATTTATAGATTAAAGCATAATGTACTTTGTCTTTTCATAATAAAGTTTGATTTTCTGGAAAATTTTATGTTTTGAAAATTTTAGAAAATTCAAAAGAAAAGCAGAGATAACTGGTTCTTCCAAGTGAATCGCCAATTGTTGTGGCCAGCAGCAACCCCCCTTTTTATTTAAGTATTAGTAATAATACTAAATATGAGGGGACCCTTAGTCAAAAAATCCAAAAAATTAATTAGTGCTCAAATAAAATTTACTATCATAACTTATAGAAATTCCTTAGGAAATCATTAAATACACTTAAGTTTATGATAAATTAGAATAAAATATTTTCTTTGAAGAAAATATCGCATCCATCGTAATAAGTAGACATCCTTTGTAAGGCAGAATCTTTTAAATTGCGATTTTGCGATATTGCGATAGCGCGATCCCAAAAAACTATGCATTAAAATATTGATCGCAAACCGCATATCGCAGAAAAGATGTTTAACAAATACTTTTCATATATTATATTTTGCGATATTGCGATATTGCGATTTCGCGATGTTATGACACTGCGATTCATGAATATTGCGATTTGCGATAATTGTGATCTTGCGATGATTTCAATTTGAGAAAACTGCGATATGCGATATTGCGATATTGCGATATTGCACAGCAAATCGCAGATCGCAATGTCGCAGATTCTTAAAAGCTCGTTGTCCAAAGAAAATCTTTTCATAAATCAATATCCGTTATGCACTTTAATGATTGAATTAATGAATGGATTGTCAATTATCAATAAAAAGGATTTTGTTTTGATTGAAAGGTTGTTTCATGTTAAAATAATATATTTCATCCGCCTTCAGCATTTAAAACTATCCCGTCACCTTTCTTATGTCATTACTCACTTAATTCGTAAAACCGCAGGCGCGAAGGAGCAGAAGACTATACAAAGCATTCACAGAGTATTATGGGAAAGAAAGAGAAAACTCCAAGTTCTGAAAACAAAGAGATGGCTTCCCTGTATGCAGATACGGCTTGCAACAAGGATGTCGGTATCACCACCTGGGAGGGAATGCATAATATTCTCAAAGAAGAAAATCCCAGGGTAATGGAAGTCGCGGCTACTGCAGGTTCAAGTAATTCATCTGAAGCATCTCTTACAGAATTGGCTTGTTCATTTTTGCACCGGATAGCAGCAAGACCGAGAATTATTCCGTATACAATATGATAAAATGGGTGCTGGATAGCACTGATATTTCAGATAGGCAATTTAGAACTCCAGATCAAGAGCTCATCGAGGGATTCACTACAGAAGATTTGAGGCTTATGTATCACTTGTCGGAGCCTCAGGCGACTTACAACAAACAATTTATGGATAAATTTGCCAGGGAAAATGCAAATTTGGCGGAATGCACAAAGGAATGGACCAAAAGAGATGAACCATTGAAGAAAGACAAACACGGTATGTATAGTACTGGTTCACTCACCTCTCCCTATTGTTTTGCTGCTGCTATGTTATGTAGGCTTTTTGGAAACCCTAACATAAATAAGGTCTTGCCTGAATGGCTTCCGTTATTAAATGCTGTTGTTAACGCTACCATTGTAGACTGGGCCAAAATACTGTCTGATAATTTAGCCACTGCTATTTTCAATTACCGGTCTAAACAGACTGTCTATCAGAGGATTTATCCTCCTTTTTATCTGTCTGCCTATGTTATGGATTCTATCTGCTTTGTTTCTAAATTCCCTTTAATGGGTTGGCAATGGACAATTCATGATCCTTTGCCTATTATATCACAAAGAACTGTGGGAATCAAAATTTTTTCCTCATTTTTACAAGATTTGCCATGGCATAATGTTGCCGTTGTACAGAATATTGTATAATAAGGATGCTCCAAGGTTTTCTTCGGAAGCAGAAGTCGAAATTCCCCCTGTCGCACGATGGTTTGGAGAAGAGTTGTTTACCTATGTAAGGGTTTTTGGAAGCTCTGCTTCTCCTCATGTTTTACCCTTGTATGTTCCGGATAAACTTATAGCTTGGGAAATTGCATACGAAACCTGTGGTGAAGGAGGTTTGACAAAGGAATTAAAGGATAAGAAGAAGGCCATCTGGCCACAATTTCCCGTAGCTTGTGGAGCATTTTCATTGTTTGATGTTGGTCATGCATTAAAAGAGGTAAGCAATATTACATGCTTACAACTGTTCAAGTTTTCAAGAAGGCTATTTGATCCATATGATGTTGTCAAATATTTCACCACTGCAGTTAAGGTGAGAGTATTTTCTGGAGAAGAAGATCCTTTTGATGATATGTTTCAAGAAAAATGTTCATTCAAAGAAATTTTGCATTTAGCTGAAACACAGTTTTCCCCAGAAGTGTTTCAGGAATTTAAAATCTATAGAGAAAGAAGATTGACTACTATCCCTTTGGATAATTTACGCTTGGAACCCGCAAGGGAACCAACTCCTAGTGTCAGTCTCAATGGTAGCTCAGATACTGACAGGTCTAAATCAAATTCTGACAAAGAAACTTCTGAACGTTCTCAAAAGTCTGATAAAGATGAAGGCTCAGTGAAAGATACAGCTCAGTCCAAAGATCTTTCACAACTACAGACTTCAACCACTCCACAGTTGAATCTTCCACCTCCCACTGTACAACAACCATCCACCAGCATTCAATTAGATAAATAATGGGAAACGTTTAATGAATTTCTTAATGTTGAAGGACAGAATACACAAACCTCTGTACAGACAACAAAAGTTTTAAGCACGGGAATAAGTGGCAATGTCACAGAAACTGAGCATATACCTATCACTCCCTCCTCTGAAATTGTACTTAATTTAGAGGACATTCCTCCTCTGGATGTATTCTATAGCCTACAGTATAAAGCAGTAGTGAGGAAGCAAAGGAAAAAGATAAAGTTAGAGAGCGCAATCTCTACTAATGCAGAACAATTAGATGTCTTATTGAAAGATCCTACTACGGATCCTACTGAGAATCATACCAAGCTATCTCATATTACAGGAGCTTATGCCTCCGCAACTATTGGCAAAGCATCTGAGGTACGGCTATTATTAAATGAAAAAGAAGATCAGATACAAGTTTTGCAACAGCAATTGCAACAAGCTCATGCTAGCAGTGAAGCACAGGTAAAACTTGAAAATTTACAGCAAGAGCTTCAAGAGATGCAAATTAGATATCAAAAAAGTTTGGCCGATAAAGAGAAACAAATACATATTATCCGAGAAGAGCACAAAGATGATCCCAAACTTCCATAGTTTATTTCAGAATCTATTTCTTTAAACAACCAACTACTGCAACAACAAGATGTATTATGCCAGAAAATCTCGCAATGGAACTCTTTTTGTCTAGAAAGTGATAAAATCACTAATCATGTCGTAGAATTACGACATGATTATGATTTAAATAATGAAAAAGTTACTAATTATTTGGCATGGAAAAAGACAAAGGAAGGAAAAAGAGCTGGTGCACCAATTATCAATAACAGTCATAAAGAAATACTTTTCAATAATTGGGATGCACAGATCAGAGAAGCAGAGAAAGCAGCAGAGGAGTCGGCTACAATAGCAGGCAATATTACTGATTGTGTAAATGAGAATTTGCACAAGGCTAATTTGATTTCAGAAACTATTCCGGGATATCTTCCACAGGCACGGAAATTGCAAACAGAATGGAAACAAAAGGCGGAAGAAAAAACAAAATCAATTCAAGGATTGACAAGATTAAATTGGGATTCTTACTGGACATATCTAGTAAAACCACAGAGTCAATGCAGCACTCTTAATTGCATCATTAATTCTGCTGAGAAGATTTCGCCTACACTTGCCGATTCTGTCTTTTCGGGACAGTTGAAATCTAAAGTCGGCCAGCCACCTCTTCTCAAAACAATGCTGGATGCTTGCAAATTCAGAGATCAAATTCATAAGTAGTTAGTTGATAGTTTTCAATTTTAGATTTAGTTTCAGTTTTAATTTATTTTTTCCTAGAAAAAGGACGGTCATTTAAACCGAATCCTAAATTTTTGTAATAAACTATAATTATATTTTGTTAGTAGTATTTAAACCCTTCTCATGCATTTAGAGAAGGGTCCTGAAATTTGTTAAAAACTTATCCTCAGAACATGCACTTCTGCACCCTCAGAGGAGGTTTTGATGAATGAATGGAATGAGATTTATTGATATCTTTGTCTAATATCTGTTACTGATGTTGCATTTATGTACTCTTAATGGATGTTGGATTAGGAAGAGATAAATCATTATTGCTTCTAGCTCATGAGTAGAACCAGTTATAAATGGTACTTTTATCTCTTAACTGTTTATGTTTCTGTGTTAAAAGTGATACTTATGTTCAGTTATTTATATATTGATGCTTGAATGCTTGAGTTATCATTTGACACTTTTGTACGGTGATAACTATTTATTTGTGCTTGATATATGAATAGCTTATTATGTGATATGTTTTTCACAACTGTTTCATCTAAATTTTTATATGAAATGGTTTATATTTATTGAATTCTTTTCTAATAATAATTGAATTATCTTTATTATCGATTGTTATTTGAAATCATTTTAGATCGCATAAATAGAAAGATTTACATCCCGGGTTAGTTTTAGAGTTAGATATTTCTTAGAATACAGTTTGCATATGAATAGATTAGAAATAGATTAAAAGCTTTTTACTTAGGAATTTTAGAAAATAAATATCAATTCTCAAACACACACACACATATTGGGAAATTGGTCCCATTATCCCCAGTCGGACCCACTACACCAAACGGAAAAGGAACTGCTAACCAAGGTCCGGACCGGGTGGGTATCCCCCTTGTTTTATACCCGATTTTCGGGGCTTCAACAAGTATATAAGTGTTGTTTCCATGGAATGTAGCTACTATTAATGGTCCCTTCCAGATCTTCTCAAACTTACCATGTTTCCCCTTTTCTTCAATTCTGGCCTCCCACTTCAACACCACATCTTGAATATGAAAATTTTCTTCTTTGACCTTCCTGACAAATGTCTTCTTTATTCTATTTTGTGACTGTTGATGACTGTTGTAAACCTCCTCCCTTTTTTCCTACAAAGCTATCAACTGGTTTATTCTCCTCTGAATAGTAGTAGGCTCCTCCTCTAGTCCTTGCAGCAATTTCATAACAGCCACTCCCAAGGATGTGGGAAAAATGGCTTCAGCTCCATACACCAACTCATAAGGTGAAGTACCAATTGACCTTTATATACATACTCTATCATCCCACAAAGCATACTTCAGCTTCAGGTGCCATGATCTTTTGTTTTCCTGTGGCAGCTTCTTAATAATTCTTACAATGATTTTGTTAGAAGATTCAGCAAGACCATTACCCTGTGGGTAATAAGCAGTAGAGTGTCTAAGTGTAATGTGATACTGATGACAAAAGCTAATCAACCTTTTGGATTTGAAAGCCTATGCATTTTCAGTGATAATTTTCATAGGACAGCCAAACCTGGACAATATGTTATTCTCTAAGAATTGGATGATCACTGAATCATTTGCCTGCCTTGTTGGGATTGCTTCAATCCACTTGGTGAAATAATTTTTTGATGTTAGGACCCAACGATGCTGCACTGAAGATGATGGATGAATTTCACCAATAAAATCTAGCCCCCACTGCTGGAAAGGTGCCTCAACATAAATAGACATTAAGGGTAAAGGAACTAGCTTTTTCTTACCATCAAAAATATGACATTCAAGACAGGTAGCTATCTTCTTATAAACATCCTTGAACAAGGTAGACCAGTAGTACCCTACTCTGAGAATTTTGTTTGTTGTGGCCTTCCAATAGTGATGTCCTCCAAAATCTCCTTTATGAAACTCTTCAATCACCTTTTCAGCTTCCTCTTCTAGCAAACAATTCAAAAGTATCCCACTAGTATCTTTCTAGTACATATTTTTATCTATAATGCAATATCTCAAAGATTTCAGTTTCACAAACCTTACTTTTGATTTAGTCAATTTTGCAAGAGCTCTATGATGATGCAAGACAATGACAATGTCTCTATACCAGTTAGATAGAATGTACTTTTCTTCAATAGGAATCAGCACTTCATCTTCATCTAATAATTCTGAAATTTCTGCAATAAGATTCATATCAAGACAGTCAAAATTGGACTGTGCCATCAACTTTGCTAGCCCCTGACCTTTCACCAATTTTGTAGGTCTGATTTCTATGTCATACTCCAGAAAATTAGCTATCCACTTCCCTCTCTTGCCATCAGGATCAGCTTGAGTCAAGATGTCCTTCACCACAGTATTAGGCACAAATGCTATGAGATGAGACTGCAGAATATAAATTCTAAAGTCTTTAATGGCTTTGACCAAAGCATATGCCTATTTTTATAAATTATTATATCTCAACTTTGAATTAGCAAGGGTTCTAAAGAATGAAATGGGCTACTCTGTACCTTATTGTCCTTTCTGTAGTAAAACTCCAGCAATGGTGTTTTCTGATGCAAATGTAAAAACCATAAATTCTTTTGAAAAATCTAGGCTAATCAATACTGGGGCCTGAGTGAGTGCTTTCTTAATTTCTTCAAATGACTGCTTTGCTTCAACTGTCCATTTAATATAAGCTCCTTTCTTCAGCATCTTGGTTATATCTTTGAAAATCTCAGCAAAGTTCGGGATGAAACTTCTAACAAAATTCACTCTCCCAAGGAAGACTGAATCTCCTTCTTGTTCCTTAACAGCTCAACTTTTTGAATGGAATTGACTCTACTTGGATCAATTTTATCCCATATTTTGATATAATATGCCCAAGAAACTTTCCAGAGGTTAGAGAAAAAATACTTTTAGTGGGATTAAGAGAAATACCAAATCTTCTACACTTCAGCAGAAATTTCTCGAGATGCTTCAAATGGTCTTCTTCTCTCCTTGAAAATACGGTTATGTAATCCAGATAGACCACCACCAACTCATCCTTATCCTTTGCAAAGGAAATTTAAATTTCTCTTTGAAAGGTCACTCCTACATTCATCAACCAAAGGGCATATTGGCATACATGAATGTTCCCCATGGTGTGGTAAAAGCAGTTTTCTCTTGATCTTCTGGGTGTACCAATATCTGATTGTATCCTAAAAAAACATCCAACATAGACATCCCTTGGGAACCATCAATATTCTGCAGAATTTGATCCATCTTAGGGAGAGGGTAGTTGTCTTTCAGAGAAGCCTTGTTCAAGTTTCTGAGGTCAATGAAAATTCTGAACTCTCCACTCTTTTTCCTGGCTGGTACCAAGTTAGCAAGCCATTTTGAGAATCTGATAGGAACAATAATTTTTGCATCAAGAATCTTCTTAATTTCCTTCTCATTCAAAGGCATGAGCATTGGATTAATCCTTCTCAACTTATGTTTGAAAGGTTTCTCATTTTCTTTAATAGGAATGGTATTTTGAATAATAGTAGGATCATACTTCTTCAAATCAACATAAATTCATGCAAAAACATCAATGAACTTTTTCATCATCTCAATATATTTTTGTTTAATCTCTACATAAAGAAACTTAGAAAGATTTATCATTTTAGGCATTGCTACTGTACCAAGCTTACAACTCTCTACCTCTTCATCATCAGCCTACATTCTAGGATATTTGAACACATCATTTTGGTCAAAAATATTTTCAAGTGGGATAAAACCCTTGGGTATACAGTTATTCTTTAGCTGCAAAACTTCAAAATTACCCTTAGTTTTAGCAAGCATGTTTTGTTGATCTACTTGTGTGCTTTCAAGCCCCTCTTTCAATTCTATGAAATTTTTGACTTGTTGGTCATCTTCAAACACTTGCTAATGGTGGCAGGCCTATGATGAACTTCAACCTCATACTTTTTAGTGGAATGTGTAGGGATAACAAATAGACTTGCAGAAATAGCTAGGGAATCAGCTATTGAATTTTGATCCCTAGTTTTCACAATAAATTAATATACTTGAAAATTTTCCAACATCTCCATGATTAGATTCCTGTAAGCTCTCATTCTCACATCCTTGGTGTGATATACTCCTTCAACTTGTTTAATCACCAATTCAGAATCTCCACAAACTGAAATTTTTTAGTCACCCAATCTTTTCAAAATTTCTAAACCCAAAAACGGAGATTCATACTCAGCCATATTATTTGTACAATCAAAGTTTAGTTTGAAAAAATAGAAATTTATTTCATCACCAGGAGTTGTGATCCAAATGCCTGCTCCAACCCCCTCTCTTCTAGCTGATCCATCAAAGTGAAAAAGCCACAAGCCCTCTGCCTTTTCTTCAATGATTTCCTTATTTTCATCTTTCTTATTTTCAACCTCCTAAATTTATGCTTTCCTTTCATCTTCTGCTTCATCAGTTAGTTCATTGAAAAGAATTGCTAATCCTAATTTAGTCTCAACAACATAAATTGGGAAATTCTGAGGTTTATCCTTATTTCTTACTATATAAGTCATCCTAATCTCTCTGTACAATCTTCTTTTCTCACCAAAAACAGGAATGGTGGCATATGTTAAATCCGTCTACATGGTGCCTTTGATTTTTATTGCCCAAGACCTAGATAGAAGCATGCCAAACTTGGGTGGAATGTCTACTACCACAATGTCCATTACAACTGTCTTGGTAGGGACTTGTGTAAGGCCAACAACAACATCCTTTATCAATCCAATGCATTGAATTCTTTTCGAATCAAAAGAAAACAAATCCTTGTATGGCCTAGTGATTTACAATCCCATCCTCTCCATAATCACCTTAGGCATGAGGTTATGAGAAGCCCCTAAATCCAACATGTCATTGTGTAAGGTCATGTCATGGATACTAAGGCTGGCATAGAAAGGAGGTACTTCTTCATTCTGCTCATCTTCCAATCTTGGTCTGAAGTAGATGGTTGGATGGTCTTCTTGTACATTAAGGATGTCTGCAACTCCTGGTTGAGAATTCAACATTTTTACAATTTTACTTATGTAATCATTCACCTTAAGAATTTCTCCAAAAGGGACTGGGATCTTGATTTTGGAAATTTCATTTTCCAAACTGAAAACATAAGTAACCTTATCACTCTCTTTGACAGGAGGAGGAGGTGGTGGATATTTTCTAGCCTCGGCTGATTTAGGATCATCTTTCTTGGGCTATGTTTTATTTGCACTAGTAGGGACATTTTTGTTTCTAAGGTTGTATTGCTTCTGCATCTAAAAGATTCAATGTTGATAACCCTTAAGTTAGTCAGATGGTTCCTCACCCTTGTTTACATCATGATCAAACTCATCATGTTCTTCTTTAGTCAAAAACATTCTAGACACGTTTTCATCTAGGTAATGAATGGAGTCTTCTTGAATTTCAGGCTGAGTTTCATCTTCATCAATTAAGTTCTGCTGAAAATGAGGCCTTACTTGAGGGTCAGGCTGATTTCTGTTCTCCCTTGGGCTTTGCTGATTCCGAGGCCTTTTAAACTAGTGATTTCTACATTATGGCTTATGTTTTGCAGGAGGTGCAAAAGCATTTCCAAGGGCAAGCCTATCCATGAGTTTTTCCATTGTCTTCATCATAGAATCAAATTTACCATCTGAGGTGGAAGGCTTATCTTCTTCTTTCAATTTTGTTTTTCCCATCTTGTATTTCTTGGATGCTATCATTTTCACTTCCACTTTCACAACATCATTCTTCACTTCTGCTAGGAAGGGGATTCTCTTTCTCTAAGCAGGATAGATAATTCATAGTCAAATTCCTTAGCATAGCAAAATTGAGCTGCTCTTGGTGGAGGTTTAAGATGAGAAGGGATGGAATCATAGAATTTGTTAAATATCTTGGAGAAATTTCGGACAGTTTCATCTACAACTATTTTCAAACTATTGTACTCCGTGAGGGCCTACACAGGGTTCGTTCTATTTCCCCACTTTCTCAAGAAACTATCCTCAAACTCATTCCAATTATGCAAGCTTCCTGGAGCAAGGGCTTTAAACCAGGGAAAATTTTAAGGATGGAAGTTTATCTTAAAGTTTAAAATATTGGCGAATCTTACTTATCCGCGGTATGTGAATTGTAAAAAAAATTATGATATTTTTGTAAAACTATTTAGGTTTCTAATTATTTTATATTAGTATATATGAATTTTTTGCGATTTTTCGAGTAAAATAATTATATAATATAAAATTTTGGTGAATCAATTTTCAAAAAAATGGAAATTCGCGAATATTTTTTTTAGAAAAATCATGGAAAATTAACCCACCTGCGAATATTAGCCCCTAAAATTTTCCCTTCTTTAAACCACTTTCTGACCTCACCAGTGAAACTTTGAGAAAATAGTCTCATTTTGACATCTTCATGGTCAACCTCCTCTCTGTCTATAAATTCATTGAATTGGTCTACATGTTCTTCAGATGTAATTTCCTCATCACTTCTCCAAGTTTTGATTCTAGTAGAGTATTTACTTGGGAGGGCATTAAGGACAGCTCAAAGAACTAGTGGAGCATACCTAGCAGGTGCAGCAACAGGTGGAGGTGGAACATTTCTAGCCATGATGACAAGGAATGTGGTATTTTTAGGGACACCACTAGTAGAAGAAGAACTGTTAGGAGGTGGTGTAGTTGGTCTTTGTATTCTAGTTACAAATGAGCTCCAGTCAGGTAAAGGAATACCAAATTTTCTTCTTAGCAAGATTTCAAATGGGTCTATTCCTTCAACTTATCCAAATATTCCCTCTATAAAAATAACTCTGATGTGACTGCTCCCCGGAATTATTCTTTATATTTTTGGGTCACTAAGGCTGAGGTATCAATGCCTCTTCTTTGAAGGTATACAACAATCTCAGTCAATTCATTTTCATTTTTAGACCTAAACAAAACTTACTAAATTTTATCTTCAAACTTTTTATCTTCAGGACTTCTTAAAATTTCAGAGGACAAAGCTCTTGAATGTGATGGGGTACCTGATTTTGAAGAGCTGCCTTGAATGCCTCTAGAAATTGTGTTTGGATTATCCACAATAGCAGGTGGGTTAGGATCTGGATTTATCCTCGTGTATCTCCTTCTCAAAGCCACCTTTAAACATGAAGTTTTTGAAATGGAGTCACCAAGGTAGTTGCAGCCTTGAACAGATTCTGAGCTCCTGCTACCTCCACAAGTTCAGCTTCACTTTTTGCACAAAAAATTTGGGAAATATGTCTTCAGTCTCCCGTCAAACGCACCAAAATTTTATCACCAAATTGACCTTGATTGGTTTCTCATCAATTGTAATGTTCCGGATTGGGAACAACTCATGAATCATACACTAAAATATGAATTTTCAAAAAAATATGCTTTGGAACAGGAAAATAAATCTTGGATCCTTTATATAAGATACCATAAAATCTAAATCCAAGATCTGAGCTGAAACAAATAAGACTAGGTGGGTTAAACAGATCTCCCACACCTAGTTATCTTCAAGAAATTGCCCAATGAGGGCTGCAGCAAGGGAAAACGGCCTGTTGAAAGTGCAGAGAGCTTTAAATATATAAAATATGTTGATATACACTCATACATCAATTAGAAACATAGCATCAAGAAATATGTTCAATCCCTTCATCCAATAGTGGGGAAAAGTGAGGATTTATGGCCCAAAATGGATGTATTCATAAATTTGAGTAAAATTAACGGAAATGGTGGGAGGTTATTTTATATAAGGTAATGAGGGACCTATTCTCCAAATTTCAGCTCAAACAAAGCATTATATCTATGTTAAATAGTTCCTCCATCCATGAATATGCTTAAAAATGCTGATTTATCGTGACTTTGAGTATGCAGAAAATGGTTGAAGCATGCAAAGCGTAATTTCTGAAGAAATTAGACAAAATATGTCTGAAACATCAAATCTGAATTTTATTATAACATATAATGAATAAAAATAGAGATTCAGCTCCTTTTTTACATCAAATAGATCACCCGGCAAGGGGATTTCATAAAAGAATAAATACAAGTATCAAATCTACAGAATATGGATCTGAAAAATGCAAATTCACTAAAACTCTGAGTATATGAGCTGAAATGTGAAAAATTACAGAATAGGGCTGCAATACAAACTTTCCGGAAGAAGCGATCGCCCTTCCTCAAGGAAATAAGCACCAAACTAGGGTAGAAACCCTGCTGCAGCAATGCATTGGAAAAATGACGCAGTTTCTAAAGTATCCTATGCAGATGATGTTGGAATTTCCTTTGGCCTGATGCTAAGATCTGAATATGAAGCTTAAGGCTTCCTCACTAATATTCCAAACAAAGGAATGCTCCCTTTTCTGCAAAACTAGATCTGGAAGTGGTGTTGAAAACCCCTCACTGCAACACCCAGCAACACAGTATTATTCTGCTGCAGAAATAATGTTGTCTTGATGGAGGATGCTTGGCCTCAAGCCTAGATGTGATGAATTTCAGAACATACTCCTTCAAGAGCTCCTCAATGAAGGAGAAGGAATTCCTAAATAGGAAATTCCTCTCTCTAGCTAAACAGCCAGAGATTTTGAGTTGCCTAAGCAATCTCAAAATCGAATTATCTTAAACTCTCTTTCCTTGTGGCCTTCCTCTTCATTTTATAACATTAGGGCTTAGAAAACCCTAAACCACCTCCAATGATTTAAACCTTTTCACATGAAGGGTCTCCATCTAAAACTGCGATGATCAATAAGGAGGTTCAATGCATCTAGACACTGCTGTGATTTGGTCTTGTTGACCTAGTCAACATTATTCATTCCTTTTCACACTTAAGTGTATTTTATTGAAATGGCCCAGATTTTTCCATGTTCACATTGGGAATTGATTTATTTTTCTGATTAGTAGTTTTAGAGTTCATCCTTTACGCTTTTATTCATGAGTTAAGCAAACCAAAATGAAAATGCAATATTCCCATTAGCTGCAAAAATTGGGAATATTACAGTCTCCCCCAGAAAAATGTTGCTTTCCCTCAAGCAAATCTAATTTTATATGCAAACCATATATTCCCCTCCAAATGGCATCCACATAGGGAAGGATTCCTCCATTTTCTAGAACAGGTTATGTATGTTTGGTTCCAAAGTTGTCTTCCACAAATGCATGAGATGACTTCCAACTGTAAGGTTAGATGTCCTCTTCTTATCATGAAGTACAAAATGACAATTACATGATGTCCAACACCATCATCAACACATGAGAGACATAAAATAAAGTAGCTCCTTCCATAAAGGAAAAGATTCATCATGCAAGAACATTCCTCCATCCATGTTTTATGAACTTGATTAAGCATTGCTATGCTTTCATTCTTAGCCCTGTTGGCCTTGTTGGATCCAAACTTCGTCATTCCAGCATTATGCAAAAGAAGAAGTGGAGTAACATGGGTGGACAAATATGTCAAACCATATTCCCCTAATAATAACCACCAGAGCAAGGCCCTTTGCTGCCATCATCCATCTCCTCCATGTAATATGGGCAAGACAAGCTTTCCAAAATATGATGCACATGCCCTCCCTTGCTGCAATTTATCTTTAATATATAGGGCATGAATTAGAAAATTATAAGTTATGGGGTGGTCACCATACTCATTTAAAAGCAACCAAAGCAACAAGATGTCTTGTTTCCTTCTTTCCTCCTCATGCGCATCATGAAACCAAACCATACTAATGGACATATGATATGTCACATCAGCCCAATACAAAGTATTATCATCAATGCAAATCATGAGATCAATATGCCAAATTTTACATAATGAAAAACACATAGACATAGGAGATGTCATGTGGTGGCCATACTTTCTCAAGGGAAACAAAAGTATACATGCCTTCTCTTGCTGCAACATATCATTGAAATCCAAGGCATGATTTAGAAAATGATGAGCTATTGGGGAGTAACCATACTCACCCAAGAGCAGCCATAGCAACAAGGACTTTTGCAGCCCTCTTGCCTTATCAACATGTGGATCATGGAGCAATAACACAATGATGGACATGTGAAATGTCTCATCAACATAGTACAAGAAAGCTCCCTCATACCACATCATGTGGGAGTCATTCCTCCTCCCAAGCCAAATTTCATGCTTGAAACATACCTCCAACAGAAATACATGTGGATAAATGAGACATATTTCAAACATGGGTGAATACATGGACATGAGATTTAACATGTGATGTCCAAACTCTCCTTTTAACAACCATATCAACCATGATTCCTTTTTATATACTCTATTAATGATGCATAAAGCATGAGATGAGAGGATGAGAATATTTGGGTAGTGATCATGCTTACCCCAAAGCAACCAGCGTTGCCATGCCTCCTTATTCATTTCATGACCATTCTTCAAGGCATAGATCAGAGAAATAGGTGCCTTTGGAGAGTGATAGTAGTCTCCCAAGGGCAACCAGCGTAACCAAGCTTGCTGGCTCATATATGTCTGTAAGTGATCATGTGATCTCTTGCTCATCATCCTCATCCACTCACTCCAATATGGAAGATGAGTGATGTGTTGCATAATCATGGCATCCTCCCTTTGTAGAATACCATCTCCTTTGAACCAATGAAGAACCTTGCATCTCATGAAATATTGAAATGCATCTTTGTTGAGATCTCTTAGTGAGACCTTTCTTCCATCTATGGCCTTCCAAAACTAGTGAGGCTTTGAATTTGCAGTAAGTAGAAGCCTCTCTTTGAGCTGTAGCATGCTCATTGAGAGAGTGTCATCAAGAGGGGAGAAAATGCTTCTCATCTCAATATGTCTACTCTTCATCTTCTTCTTCTCCACTATTTCAAGGTTGAAGTTGCCTCTAGAATTCTCCAAGAGAGTTGAAGCCTCTTTGTCATAGTCACTAAGTGACAGCATTGTAGATCTGCAAATTGATGCATGTGTTGTCTCAAAGCAAGATTCATTATTGATCTCAAAATCAGCCATTGAACATAGGATAGTACTAATCCCCTTTCTTGAGACCCTACATCTCAACCCAAGAGATTGAATGCAGCTCAACAATGATGCATAGGGATAGTTTCCAGTCTCATCCTTGATTAGATCATGGGTCCTCTACACTGTGACATGTCTTTGCTTTAAATCAGCATTTTGATTTAATCCTTGGATATGCATTAATCTTGAAACAATATGTACTGAAATTTCATGCATACCTTGGATCAACTGATATGTGGGAACCTCTTGATAGAACACAAGAGTTCCTCCACCTAGATCAATGATGCCTCCAAATGCTAGCAAGAATGATGGTCTCCTTTCTTCAAGCATACCAGCGCTGGTATCTTCCTTCTCCTCCTCATGCATCTCCTGGTTCATGCATGGGACTCCATATGTTGATAGCTCAAGAATGCCTTGCAAAGATGCAAGTGCCTCTTCTATAGATGCAAGCACCTTAGCAGAAAATGGTGAAAATGGAGATCTCTTGCCCAAAGTGACAAGATTGACATTCTCCTTTGTTTCCTTGGGAGATGTCTCTTTGTAGCTCATCTCCTCATCAAACTCCTTGAGATTTTCTTCAATGCTCTTCAATGCTTGAAAAAGAAGCAATGAGATCTCTTATTCAGTCATTCTCCCTGCTTTGTGATGACAGGAAGTGTATAGTTCTTCCTCTTCATCTTGAAACCCTTTAGGAGTTTCTTTTCATCTCTCTTATTCATTGATATACTTCTCACCTTCTTCCAAGAAAGTGGGCATAGTGGATCTATGAGGAGATATAGGACTCTCTGTCTTCTACTTTGTTGATAGGAAGTGCTAGGGCTTCCTTCTTCTTCTTGAAACCTCGTGTATATTTTACTACAGCTTGCTCCTTCTCGAAACCCTCTAGGAGTTTCGGTGCATCTTCTTTCTCTCTTATGGTTTACCTCTTTGGAGAGGCCCTTCTTAGATCTGAACACTGATGAGAGTAATCTCATCCTATCCATAATTATGATATTTTTTTCTTCTATTTTCTCTTCTGATAGCTTGATGTCATAGGCTATGCCAGAGATCATGCTCTAATACCACTGTAATGTTCCAGATTGGGAACAGCTCATGAATCATACACTAAAATATGAATTTTCAGATAAATATGATTTGGAACAGGAAAATAACTCTCATATCCTTTATATAAGACAAAATAAAATATAAATCCAAGATCTGAGCTGAAACAAATAAGACTAGGTGGGTTAAACAGATCTCCCACACCTAGTTATCTTCAAGAAATTGCCCAATGAGGGTTGTAGCAAGGGAAAACGGCCTGATGAAAGTGAAGAGAGTTTTCAATACGTAAAATATGATGATATACATTCATAAATCAATTAGAAACACAGCATCAAGAAATATGTTCAATCCCTTCAATATCCAATAGTGGGGAAAAGTGAGGATTTATGGCCCAAAATGGATGTATTCATAAATCTGCATAAAATTAAGGGAAATGGCGGGATTTTGTTTTATATAATGTCATGAGGGACCTATGCTCCGAATTTCAGCTCAAAAAAATCATTCTAGCTATGTTAAACAGCTCCTCCATCCTCGGATATGCTTAAAAATGTTGATTTCCCATGACTTTGAGTATGCAGAAAATGGCTGAAGCATGCAGAGCATAATTTCTAAATAAATTAGGCAAAATATGTCTGAAACATCAGACATAAAGTTTATTATAACATATAATTAATAAAAATAGAGATTCAACTCCTTTTTTACATCAAATAGATCACCCGGCAAGGGGATTTCATGTAAGAACAAATACAAGTATCAGATCTGCAGAATATGGATCTGATAAATGTAGAATCAATAAAAAATTGAGTATATGAGCTTAAATGTGAAAAATTACAGAAGAGGGTTGTAATAAAAACTTTCTAGAAGAAGGGATGGCCCTTCCTCAAGGAAATAAGCACCAAACTAGGGTAGAAACCCTGTTGCAGCAATGCACTGGAAAAATGACGCAGTTTCTTAAGTATCTTGTGTAGATGATGTTGGAAGGTCCTTTGGCCTAATGCTTATATCTGAATATGAAGCTCAAGGCTTCCTCACTAATCTTCCAGAGAAAGGAATGCTCCCTTTTCTGCAAAACTAGATCTGGAAGTGGTGTTGAAAACCCCTCACTGCAACACCTAGCAACACAGTGTTATTCTGCTGCAGAAATAACATTGTCTTGATGGAGGATGCTTGGCCTCAAGCCTAGATGTGAGGCATTTTAGAACATACTCCTTCAAGAGCTCCTCAATGATGGAGGAGGAATTCCTAAATAGGAAATTCCTCTCTCTAGCTAAACAGCCAGAGATTTTGAGTTTCCTAAGCAATCTCATAATCGAATTATCTTCAACTCTCTTTCCTTGTGGCCTTCCTCTTCATTTTATAACATTAGGGCTTATAAAACCATAAACCACCTCCAATGAGTTAACCCTTTTCACATGAAGTGTCTCCATCTAAAACTGCGCTGATCAATAAAGAGGTTCAATGCATCTAGACACTGTTGTGATTTGGTCCTGTTGACCTAGTCAACCTTTTTCATTCCTTTTCACACCTAAGTGTATTTTATTGAAATGGCCCAGATTTTTCCATGTTCACATTGGGCATTGATTTATTTTTATGATTAGGAGTTTTAGAGTTCCTCCTTTACACTTTTATTCATGAGTTAAGCAAACTGAAATTAAAATGCAATATTCCCATTAGCTACAAAAATTGGGAATATTACATCAATCAGCTCAATGTAACTCTTTCAAACCACTTCTAACTGAAGATTAGCCTCTTAAGTTTGAGAAGGATCTCTCAAAGGGTTTTATGGTTTTGAATAATGATAGTACTAGATGGCTAACTCTATGGAATTATAACTTCTTTTTGTATGATTGCAAGTTGAAAAATGAAGGCTTGCTACCATTGGGCTTATGGAATCAACAATTAGAGTCTTAGTGACAGTGTTTCTTCACACAGAAGCTGAGGCAGATAGAGGTTTTTAACAGAGATAATACACACACACAACATAGGAAAACACAGTCATTTCACCACTAAAGTAAGTCAGAGCATAATATTATGAATTATGAGTAATTAGAGATGAAATCTACTGCAAGTGATTAAACATAAAGATACAGATCAATAATACATAAAAAACCTCATGAGAATCTCACGTCTGGAAGTAGAATGTCACTTTTGTATTACTAAAAATGGTTGAAACATACAAGCAGAAATTTGGTGCAATATCCTCCAACCCTTTCCTTCTTCGATGTTTTTTCTATAAATAAACATTCTTTACAATATGGATGATCTTCCTGGTGGATAGATCCTCGAATTCTACTCTGACACCTATCACAACTAAAATCACTAACTTAAAAACAAAACTGACAGCGATCCTTAAAGAAAACAAAATCCTAATAGTACTTTATCTCCTATTTATTATATTCCTTTATCATATCTATGAAAAAGTTACATAATGGTTACATCATGAATGTCACATGCTCGAAGGACAAATCATCAAGTTCACCATCACTTTACATCTTTAAAGTAGCCCTATATTTGTGGAACATAACCCTGCTTTTTAGGAATGGATGACATTCATCTTTAACGTTGTTTGATTGATGAGATGGCTGCATGGCACTCCCTTCGAGTCATAAATCTATGCTAACCAGGTCCACTGACATGATGGAGGTCTCCAGCTGGAAATTTTTTTTGTTAAGATGCTCAAAATCCTTCAACAATTTCTCACTACAAAAACAGGGTAGTTTCGACGTAGTGAGTTTTAGTAGCATCAGAAAAATGGCTTTTCCATCAATCTTATTGACTTCTTTGTTGTTCCAACGTCTTTAGTATTCCATGACACTTTGCAAACTATCAATATCCCTCCTTAAAACATGCCAAAACTGAGTTTAAATGCAAAAAAGCACCTACAGGAATTTTCGTAGCATATTTCTGGCCTGAAGCCTGAGGTATGCTACGAAAATGTGTAAAAAAATAGAAAATGTTGTTTCGAAGGTGGTCTTCAAAAACTATTCACCAACTGCAAAATTTGAGTTATATGCAAGTTAAGAACCTCCTAAAACATATTCCATCTTACCTTGTTAATCCTGTGGTGTTTCCTCCTCATTTACAATCAGTTGACTAATGGGCTCCTCTGCCACTATCATTTTCAATCCTTTCTTTTCCAAATCCACATGAATCAGATCCAATTGCTCCTGAAGATATTTCACTTTCTCTTTTAATGCCCTCTTCATGGATTGCAAGTGCAAGTTTATCTTTTCGATGTGTTTGACCTCTCCTCTTAGTGCCTGAGTCCACTTTATCAAATTTTATATATTGTCTAAGGTCTTTGAAACACTGGTGACTTGATCTTCCCATATTTTTCTCATTTTCTCAATTTGAGCTTTCTCAAATCTGTGTTTCTTTACTTCTTGCTTCAAAACTGATATCTCCTCACCTACCACCTTTAACTACCCTTTAAGGGTTTCAATTTTTTATTTTTCACTATGATCCAGGTGGATATTGGTGGTCACTCGCCTATTCCACTTGGGGCCCCACCATTGTCTCTTTGAGTTTTTCAGTTTCTGCACAACTTACTATATTTAGCAGTTTTTCGGGTCCTGAAATTCCAGAGCCGTTTTGTAAAAACGATGTTTCTTGGGAAACCCCGGAGCAACATGGGTCCATGGAATGATGTTTCTCATGAAAAAAGTTGTAGTCCTCTAATATATATTTCTAACGAGGTATGGTGCCCGTCAAACGGAGATCGTATGCCAAATTTACGTCCCCAGGAAGTTGAAACACCAATTTACCCAAACGGGGCCCATAGTTTTGGCGCTTCATCTCCTAGGGTTAGGGTTTTGGATGTTTATGATTTTCCATTGTTTCTAAACAACAAATAGGCCCTCGAGCCTCATTGTAACATATTTCAGAGGCCTATATCTACCACATCCCTTCTCAGAAATAGCTACTAGCGCCATAGCTAGTTTATTCCCATTTTGTCTATAAGCAAATTTCAGTTCTTTGATATTAATTAAATGAAGTGTTATTTCCATTGCATCTTTTTATTTATGGTTATATGTTTACTCTATTATGTTGCTGCATAAATCTGGATCAGTGGTATCAGAGGGGTCTACTTTTTCTTGATCCTTCTTTGCATGTGCCCAACGAGGTCGGGGTATAAGGAGTTAGGGCTCAATCTGGTGGAACCTTTGCAAGATCGACCTCGCAAACCCCGATGGATGCCCAAGGGGGATGAAAAGAAAGATGAGGGATCAGGAGATCCTATCAAAATATGGCTTGAGGAGGCCCTCAAAAAACAAAGGAACGCGATGATGGATAACTTTGCCCAGATCCTTCAACAACTGCCCACCGGCGGTGCATCTGTGCATCTAGCAGCCACTCTGGAGGTATGACTCCCTTTAATGTACAAGTAAATTTTTACATTTCAATATTTTAGGGTCAAATAGATGCAGATGTCGTAGATAGATGGTTGAATCTATTAGAAGGATATTTCTCGGTTCATGACTTTTCCGACCAGGAGAAGATTATTTTTGCACTCCTCAAAGCTACCCCCCATGTCAAGGACTGGTGAGAAACCTACTATGAGAAAAAGGATGATACAGAACCCTCTTTTTTCTCAGTCATACCCACTTGAAATTATTTCCGAGACGCCATCCAGGAACAATACTATCCCATGGGGCGCTATGACGACAAGTACATAGAATGGACCATGCTGTGACAACAAAGGGATCAAGATGTGCATGAGCTGACGAATATGTTCCATACCCTGCACACAAAGTTGGGTTTCAAAGATTCAGAGAAACATCTAGTGCTAAATTATCGCAGTTGTTTTCACATATACATTCAGGGCGAAATGGAGTTCATCGACATCTCCTCGCTTAGTATGGCATACCGGTATGCTTCCAAGATTGAGTAGAAATTCAAACAGAAGAAAAGAGACTTTGGATCTGCGAATCAATAGCAAGTGAAAGGTGCTCCCGAACCATAGAGCCAAGGCATGGTGGCTCAAGACAACCTGTCAAAGCCACAAGAAAAGAACAACACCGCAAAGAAAAAGAAGGACACGGGAAAGTGGTGTGAGTTCCATAAGGGCTCCACTCACAACACAAGTGAGTGTCGGGCCAAGCAGTTGTTGGTGGCCGAGATGAGGGCTTCTGAGTTAGATGCATGCTCCGACTCTGAATCAGAACCTGACAAGGGGAATGAAAAATGGAAATAGATTATTGATGCGAAGCCCAATGCCACTGTTGCCACTGTGAAGATCCAGAAGGAGGAACCAGAAGATCCAGAGGAGGAGGAACGTCTCTTCCACTCCCAAAATTGGCTAAAGGGCTCCCCAGTATAGTTCATTTTCGATAATGGGAGCCAAAAGAACCTCATTTCAATAGACACCATGAAGAAATTGGGCTTTTCGACCACAGCCCACCCATATCCATACACCATCGGGTGGCTTCACCAAGGATGGGATCTCCGCATCAGCCAGCAATGTCACCTTCCCTCTAGTATCAAGCCCTTCACGGATGAGTTATTATGTGACATTGCTCCTCTTGATGTTTTTGATGTATTATTAGGACAACCATACTTGTGGAAGCGTCATGTTGTGTATGAGTCTCGGCCTCACATAGTTATTGTTACTTTGGGAAATAAGTTGTGCAGGATACCAGAGGTACCACCACCTGGCACTATCTCTTTGGTTACTGCAAAAAAATGTAGTGAGCTCATTTGCCAAACCAGGAAATTCGTTTTCTTGATGATCCGCCTCCAGGGCAAGAAGAATACTATGGCCACGACCTTCAGACAGGGCTCCTATGCATGACAACAACAAATGGACAAGGTTGTGGAGGAGTACGAGGACATCTTCACCTCACCCACAAGGGTTCCTCTACACTGTCAGGTCAAGCGCCAGATTGTTCTGACCCCAGGTGCGCCACTAACCAATGGACCGATCTATCAGTGCTCTGTTCTGAAGAAAGATGAAATCAAGAGGCAGATTTAGGAGCTGATGCAAAAAGTTCACATCATACCAAGTTCATCGCCCTGTGGGAGCCCGATCGTGTTGGTGCAGAAGAAGTATGGAATGTGGAGACTCTGTATTGACTATCGGTCGCTGAACAAGATCACTGTCCAGAATAGGTACCCAATCCCACATATTGATGACCTTCTGGACCAACTCAAAGGGGAAAAATATTTGAGCAAGATCAACTTGAAGTCTGGGTATCACCAGGTACCAATCAAACCCTCTGATGTGTGGAAGACTGCCTTCAAAGCCAAGGAGGGCCTTCTAGAATGGCTGGTCATGCCTTTCGGGTTGACGAATGCTCTCGCAACCTTCATGAGGTTGATGGATGAAATATTGCAATCATTCACCAACTCATTTGTAGTGGTGTACTTGGATGACATTCTTATCTTCAGCCAGACTTGGGAAGAGCACCTCCACCACATCCTACAAGTCCTCCAAACACTGCGGCAACACAAGTTGTGTGCCAATTTGGAGAAGTGCACTTTTGGCATGACCCAGGTTCAATATCTAGGATACATTATTGATGAAAGTGGGGTGCATGTGGATCCAACCAAGATCTAAGTCATTCGGGATTGGCCAGCCCCAACCACTATAACAAAACTTCGCAACTTTCTGGGTCTTGCTAATTTCTACCGTAGGTTCGTGTTGGGATTCTCTCATATCACTTGGCCCTTGAGTAAAGTCACCAAGGGAGGAGCGAGAGAAAATTTCTTTTGGTCGGAATCTCCACAAAAGGCATTCACAGAATTGAAAAATCGCCTCTGTTTTTCCCCAGTGCTCACATTACCAGACTTGCAACAACCATCTGAGATCGAGACAGATGCATTTGACTATGCTATTGGGGCAGTTCTTACTCAATAGGGACATGCAGTGGCATATCACAGTGAGACATTTTCTGACACAGTTCGCAAGTATCCCACTTATGACAAAGAAATATATTCCATTGTGCAAGCTTGTTGACAATGGAAGCATTACATTTTTTGGAAGGAAATAATCATCCACACATACCACCAGCCCCTGCAGTTCATACAGACACAAGGGAAGTTTCAGAACAATCGCCATCAGAAGTGATCCACATAACTGCAACAGTTTCATTTGAACTTAAAGTACAAGAAGGGTAGCACCAATAATGTTGCAAACTGCCTTAGCCGACCACCGATCATGACACTCACCACCGTTCTCAACTCTTTTGGGAATGAGACTTCTGATTGGCCACTTCTCTACAAGAGAAACCCAGAATTCGGCCACACATACAAGGCACTCTTGGGGGGTACGCAAGTTCCAAATTTTCACCTCCAAGATACACTTTTTATGTCACCTGGGTCACTTTTTTGTTCCTTCAAGTGAGCGTGCCAAGATGATATGGGAAGCACACTACAGTCGAGTTTTTGGGAATGTCGGGGTCGAGAAAACAGTGGCAGTACTGCAGAAGTATTTCTATTGGCCAAACCTTCGAAAGGATGTCGGGAAGCACATCAAATCCTGCACTACTTGCGACATTTCCAAACCAACCATCAAGAAGCAAGGCTTATATACTCCACTACATACCCCTAGTCAACCTTGGGAATCCATCTCCATGGATTACATGTCGGGCCTGCCTTCTACTAAGCAAGGAAATGACTGTGTTTTCATGGTCGTCGACAAATTCTCGAAGATGGCCATTTGGCGGCTTGCAAGAAGAATATCATAGCAAAAGCCACTACTTAACTCTTCTTTGAACGAGTGTGGGTGCACTTTAGGATCCCACCGTCTATCATATCATATCGGGATAGCAGGTTCCTTAGCACATTTTGGTCGAGCCTCTGGTCAATTTTGGACACCAAGCTCACCAAGTCCGCAACTTTCCATCCAAAAAAAGATGGCCAGAGAGAGGTCATCAACAGAATGATTGTATACATTTTGTGCATGTAAAATTCAAAGCATCCACGCACATGGGATGAGATCCTCCCCTATGTACAAAATAGTTATAACAGAGCTCTCCACATCTCAACTGGACACAGTCCCTTTCAAGTGGACTTGAGCTTCCAGCGACTATGTCCCATTGACGTATCCATGCCATTTGTGGCTATTCAGGCTGATTCGGCCCATGTCTAGTCTAAATTTGACAAAGAAAAAAACTTCATCAAGAACATTTAGCACATCTGCCAATAGGTTCATGACATATTGGACAGATCCAATGTTAAGTAAAAGCAACGCCATGATCAACATCGAGTGCCATACAACTTCCAGGTGGGCAACAAAGTGTGGCTACATTTGTAGAAGGAGCGCCTTAGTGGACCCCACCGCAAGATTCACCTGCTCTGATACGGGTCATACACCATCACCAAGGTTGTAGATAATAATGCCTTTGAGCTCAATATTCCACCATTCCTTGGCATGCTCCCAGTATTCAATGTGGACCACCTTCGTCCCTACTTCCCACCTCTACTGGACACCTATGACATTGCAGAACAACTCACACCAACAGAGTTAAACCCAGAATGCATGGAATAGGCCAACACATATTGTATCATGGAAATTCAAATCAAGAACACTCACCAACAAAAGATCCAACTGTATCGAGTTGTCAAAGTTGGCCAACTCCTGCACCAAGGAAAGTGGTTCACCAGGGACCAAGTTTAGCAAAAGTTTCCTCATCTCATGGAGGAACTTAACGCAATGGGTACCATTGCTTCCTAAGGGGGGAGGAATGATCCAGGTGGATATTGGTGGTCACCCACCTATTCCACTTGGGGCCCCACCATTATCTCTTTCATTTTTTCAGTTTTGGCACAACTTACTATTTTTAGCAGGTTTTCGAGTCCTGAACTTCTAGAGCCATTTTGAGGCCCTAAACAACGTTTTTTAGGAAAACCAGGAGCAAAATGGGTCCGTGGATTGATGTTGCTCACGTCGAAAGTTGTAGTCCTCGGATAGATATTTCTAACAAGGTATGGTGCACGTCAAACAGAGATTGTATGCCAAAGTTACGTTCTCGGGAAGTTGAAACACCAATTTACCCAAGCGGGGCCCATAGTTTTGGCGCTTCATCTCCTAGGGTTAGGGTTTTGGATGTTTAGGGTTTCCCATTTTTTATAAATAATAAATAGGCACTCGAGCCTCATTTTAACATAGTTCAGAGGCCTGTATCTGCCACATCTCTTCTCAGAGACAGCTACCAGTGCCCTAGCAAGTTTATTCCCATTTTGTCTGTAAGAAAATTTCAGTTCTTTGATATTAATGAAATGAAGTGTTATTTGCAGTGCATCTTTGTATTTATGGTTATATGCTTACTCTATTGTGTTCCTGCATAAATCTGGATCACACTAATTTTCTCTTTACCCTTTCTTTGTTTGATAACCAACTCTTCTTTTGCAGGTGAAGACAGATCTATGATGCTTGGTGGCTAAGAAGTTTCATTTATCTTCTCAGTCTCTTCTCTTCTTTCCATGACCTTTCTTGCATGTCTGGTCATTGATTTTCTAGCTTGAAACATGAAACCTGCATCATCAACTGCAAACTCTAATTTTTTATTTGTCTTACCTTTCTTCGGCTATCTTCCTCCGTCTTTAATGTCTTCGTCTTGGACAATCAGAGTTTCTTCAATGTCAATTGCATGCAAGATGTCCTGTAAGTTTCCTTTAGCCAATGTCTGGTTCTTAGTGATTCTCTTTCTGCCTTGTTTGCTTCTGTTTTGTAGGTGATGTTTTAGGTGTGTCAATCTTCAAAAAAGGTTCTGCCTCCATGCTCACTGGTTCTGGAGGAGATGATCTATTCCCTTCTTCAACTTCCTTTACCACAGTTGGTGATGAAATTTTTCTTGGTTTGGATGTTTTCTTAGGAGTGACGGCATCAATTTCATAACCACTCATGAACAAGAAGGAAGTCCAATCTCCATCTAGTCTCCTCAATTCCTCTAACACCAATAGCTTAATTAAACCATGATGAAAAAGAGAAGTTTCATTTTCTTCTTTTTTGATTTGAAACTTATCTGACATTTTCCCTAGACTTTTGTATAAATAAAAAGGCAAGTCAAGTGACCTCTTACCCACAAAATGCAGCAGAAGTTTAAGGTGATAGGATTAGACCATGTGAAACCATCCTTCACAAGTAAAATAATTTTGGATGATCATCAACAGCTTTGAATAATTGTCCTTCATGAAACCCCTAGGGATAGAATTTGTCAAAGAAATTTCACTGTGTTCTGGTTTGATGAACTCTTTGCAGTCCTGCATTGTGAATTTGATGCTTTTAAACCATTATTCCCCTCCTCCGGGGATTCCTATTGTTGATGAAATGTTGTCTAGTGTTACTGTAAGGTTCAGAATTCCAAATTTTGAAGTTGTTCCTGTGAAGCTGTTAGCAAAATCCTTGGAAACTTGTAGATGAAAACCCTGCAACCTTTGATAGAATTGCAAGCAACCAGTTCTTCTGAAAACCTCCAAGGCAGTTGGGCCTTCATTGAGAAAATTCATGTCCATAAGCTCATACCTGTGGCAATGACCATCTTTGTTTTTTTTCCTCCTTGTAGCCATGGGTGCTTTATATCTTCACAACCTCGCTTGCTTGATGACACCTACAAAGTTCAAATATGCCAGCAACCTGCTTGAATCGATGAAGCAACTCTCCAAAGATCAAATTACATGCAAATATAAAGCATAATATGACAAAAAGGCTAATTGGGGTAAGGTTTTATGGTTTAAAGGACATCTCATGCTTTAATCATGACACATGCATGCCAGAAATGGTAATGATGACCTCAGACATGGCTTTGTACCTTTGAATTAACCATAACAGACTCGAATAACCTCCACCCTAAATCCTCCAATCATGGAATGAAATTTAATATCAAATTTGACAATATAGGTAAGAAAACAGATTTTCGTAGCGTAGTTAGTTTAACCTCTGAAAGATTCGCTACGAAACTATTAGGAAATTTCACAGCGAAAACTGTTGTTTTGATGTATAAAACGATACAAAAATTTGAAAAACTGACACAAGTGCCCTTTTTGAATTTAAATGTATGGGGAATGAAAACTGACACCATATGAGGACTAATGGGACATGACATGACATAAATGGAGGTGACCTTGAACCTTAGGATAGGTTAAACATGTAAAAAATGAAATTTTTCTATACCAACTTGAAAAAGGCTCAAGGAGACCTTATCCTTTTGATGAGTGAAATGTATGACCATGTCAAGTAATGTTTCACAATTTTATGACTAATAAAACCCACTTTGCAGCTAGGTGGGATAACTTGTGCAAAACCATCAAATAAGTCACAGGGGCATCTAAGAAGGAGTGGGGGAATTACCAGAATCCATTATTTTTTTGGTTTAGGATGAATCTTGTCTTCCAAACATTGTTTTTTATCAATTCAATTGTGATATTTGTTAGAATTTCTCGTGAAAAAAATGTGTTGATATTCCAATCCCACCAGATATTGCTGATTAGAATGCATGGGAAACCTTTATAATAATCTTCCATGATGTTAAGTAACTAAGTTTTGAAATTTTCTTCCAAGCTTAGATAGGACCACCAACCTATCATGTTCAATTTTGCAAGGGTGGTGGTGATGATCTGCACTGTGTTGGGACAAGAGATAAATAAGTGTGAAGAAATATCATCATATGACTTGCATAAATGATAGATGTTCTGGTGATTCATAAACTATCATGGATATTTCTCGTGAAAAAAAAGCATTGTTGTTCCAATCCCACCAGATATTGCTGACTAAAATGCATGGGAAACCTTGATAATAATATTCCATCATGTTGTGTAACTAAGTTTTGAAATTTTATTCCAAGATTATATAGGACCACGAACCTATCATGTTCAAATTTTCAAGGGTCTTGGTGATGACCTGCACTATGTTAGGAAAAGAGATAAATAAGTGTGAAGAAATATCATCATATGACTTGCATAGAGGATAGATGTTGGGGTGATTCATAAACTATCATGGATATTTCTTGTGAACAAAATGTGTTTTGTTCCAATCCCACCAGGTTTTGTTCATTAAAATGCACGGGAAACCATTATAATAATCTTCCATGATGTTTTGTAACTAAGTTTTGAATTTTTCTTCCAAGCTTAGATAGGACCACAAGCCTATCATGTTCAAATTTTCATGGGTGGTGGCGATGACTTGCACTGTGTTGGGACAAGAGATAAATAAGTGTGAAGAAATATCATCATATGACTTGCATAAAGGATAGATGTTGGGGTGATTCATAAACTATCATGGATATTTCTCATGAACAAAATGTGTTGTTCCAATCCCACCAGATATTGCTGATTAAAATTCATGGGAAACCTTTATAATAATATTCCATGATGTTGTGTAACTGAGTTTTTAAATTTTCTTCCAAGCTTAGATAGGACCACGAGCCTGTCATGTTCAAATTTTCAAGGGTGGTGGTGATGACCTACACCGTGTTGGGACATGAGATAAATAAGCGCAAAGAAATATCATCATATGACTTGCATAATGGATAGATGTTGGGGTGATTCGTAAACTATCATGGATATTTCTTGTGAAAAAAATGTGTTGTTCTTCCAATCGCACCAGATATTTCTGATTAGAATGCATGGGAAACCTTTTTAATAATCTTCCATGATGTTGTGTAACTAAGTTTTGAAATTTTCTTCCAAGATTAGATAGGACCACAAGCCTATCATGTTCAATTTTGCAAGGGTGGTGGTGATGATCTTCACTGTGTTGGGACAAGAGATAAATAAGTGTGAAGAAATATCATCATATGACTTGCATAAAGGATAGATGTTGGGGTGATTTGTAAACTATCATGGATATTTCTCATGAAAATAATGTGTTGCTATTCCAATCCCACCAGATATTGTTGATTAGAATGCATGGGAAACCTTTTTAATAATATTCCATGATGTTGTGTAACTAAGTTTTGAAATTTTCTTCCAAACTTAGATAGGACCACAAGCCTATCATGTTCAATTTTTCAAGGGTGGCGGTGATGACCTGCACTGTGTTGGGACAATATATAAATAAGAGTGAAGAAATATCATCATATGACTTGCATAAAGGATATATGTTGGGGTTATTTGAAACTATCATGGATATTTCACATGAACAAAATGTGTTGTCGTTCCATTCCTGCCAGATATTTCTCACAAGAATGCATGGGAACCCTTTATAATAATCTTCCATGATGTTGAGTAACTAAGTTTTGAAATTTTCTTCCAAGCTTATATAGGACCACGAACCTATCATGTTCAATTTTGCAAGGGTGGTGGTGATGATCTGCACTGTGTTGGGACAAGAGATAAATAAGTGTGAAGAAATATCATCATATGACTTTCATAAAGGATAGATGTTGGGGTGATTCATAAACTATGATGGATATTTAACGTGAAAAAAATGTGTTATTGTTCCAATACTGCCAGATATTTCTAATGAGAATGCATGGGAAACCTTTATAATAATCTTCCATGATGTGGTGTAACTAAGTTCTGAAATTTTCTTCCAAGCTTGGATAGGACCACAAGCCTATCATGTTCAAATTTTCAAGGGCGGTGGTGATTACCTGCACTGTGTCGAGAAAAGAGATAAATAATTGTGAATAAATATCATCATATGACTTGCATAAAGAATAGATGTTGGGGTGATTCATAAACTATCATGGATATTTCTCGTGAAAAAAATGTGTTGTTGTTCCAATCCCACCATATACTGCTAATTATAATGCATGGGAAACATTTATAATAATCTTCCATGATGTTGTGTAACTAAGTTTTGAAATTTTCTTCCACGCTTAGATAAGACCACGAGCCTATCATGTTCAAATTTTCAAGGGTGGTGGTGATGACGTGCACTATGTTGGGGCAAGAGATAAACAAGTGTGAAAAAATATCATCATATGACTTGCATAGAGGATAGATGTTGGGGTGATTCATAAACTATCACGGATATTTCTTGTGAACAAAATGTGTTTTTGTTCCAATCACACCAGGTTTTTTTGATTAGAATGCATGGGAAACCTTTATAATAATCTTCCATGATGTTTTGTAACTAAGTTTTGAAATTTTCTTCCAAGCTTAGATAGGACCACGAGCCTATCATGTTCAAATTTTCATGGGTGGTGGTGATGACTTGCACTGTGTTGGGACAAGAGATAAATAAGTGTGAAGAAATATCATCATATGACTTGCATAAAGGATAGACGTTGGGGTGATTCATAAACTATCATGGATATTTCTCGTGAACAAACTGTGTTGTTCCAATCCCACCAGATATTGCTGATTAAAATTCATGGGAAACCTTTATAATAATATTCCATGATGTTGTGTAACTGATTTTTTAAATTTTATTCCAAGCTTAGATAGGACCACGAGCCTATCATATTCGAATTTTCAAGGGTTGTGGTGATGACCTACACCGTGTTGGGACATGAGATAAATAAGCGCGAAGAAATATCATCATATGACTTGCATAAAGGATAGATGTTGGGGTGATTCGTAAACTATCATGGATATTTCTTGTGAAAAAAATGTGTTGTTCTTCCAATCGCACCAGATATTGTTGATTAGAATGCATGGGAAACATTTTTAATAATCTTCCATGATGTTTTGTAACTAAGTTTTGAAATTTTCTTCCAAGATTAGATAGGACCACAAGCCTATCATGTTCAATTTTTCAAGGGTGGTGATGATGATATTCATTGTGTTGGGACAAGAGATAAATAAGTGTGAAGAAATATCATCATATGACTTGCATAAAGGATAGATGTTGGAGTGATTTGTAAACTATCATGGATATTTCTCATGAAAATAATGTGTTTCTATTCCAATCCCACTAGATATTGCTAATTAGAATGCACGGGAAACCTTTTCAATAATATTCCATGATGTTGTGTAACTAAGTTTTGAAATTTTCTTCCAAACTTAGATAGGACCACAAGCCTATCATGTTCAATTTTGCAAGGGTGGTGGTGATGACCCACACTATTTTGGCAATATGATGAAGAGTTTTGTCCTTGATGGCAACCCACTGAATGAAGATGAAGACATGAGACTGTTGACATGTGTTTTCCTTGATGGCAATCCACCTGATGAAGTTATTCTTGACCTGATGGGCTTGGTAAATGATGTAAATCTGATATGAAATGATGTTTGATAGTAATATGATGCTGAGTGTTGTCCTTGAATGGCAGCTTACTTGATGAAGTTGTGCTTGATAGAATATGTCTTGATGAATCTGTTTAAAGATGTAAATCTGATGTATCTACAGTGAGTATAGAAGGTAATGAAGAAAGGAATTCAACATGTGCTAGATCTATGATGAAAAGAGTATGTCTCAAGGAATATGCGGATTTGTCTAGTAGAAGTCGCGTATGCACGCGGTAAAGTACGTGCCAAGTCGCGTATGGGAAAAAGCGCTCAAAAAGTGCAAAACCAGGGGTAACCACCATGGTATTGACCCATTGTATTGGGTAATGATTCGTCTAAATGACCCCGTCCAGGAATACCATCGGAAGTTATGTGGTTTTGGCTCATGGTATTGAAAAAGGGTAAACCTATATAAGGAGAAGAATTTCATTATGCAAATCATGAGTGTGGGTGCAATATGTCTGAGCTTGAATGAATACTTCTCTCTGAAGTATATCTGAATGGAAAGGGTTACAGTTGAATGATAGATCTGATTGCATGATGCACCAATGATGAAGAAGGGTATCTAGATCTGAAATGTACTTGTATTTGCTAGATCTTCTTAGGGGATGATTAGATCTGAGAAGAGGCGAACATCTGTCTGAAGTAAAGGGTAAAATCTGAGTAATGTATCTGTTCTGAAGAATTGCAATGACCTAAATGTCTGAAGAACCATACGTTAGTTCGCCGCAAAATAAGCGCGTATATACGTGGCTTTGCTGAAGAGAAAGCGTGTATGCACAGTGAAATCAGCTCTGTAATTTGTACAAAAGTATACGCAAGTTGATGTGATTGGAAGCGCGTATATACGCGGCATCAGTGAAAGGAAAGCGCGTATGCAAACTAGGGTTTGTTGAAGCAAGGGGTATGAAATGTTTGATCTGTTCTGCTATGTTACTGCTATCTATGAATGATGTATTCTACAGTTCTGGGTTGTCTGAATTGATAAGTTTCAGTTTGATGTATGATTGAGCCTATGGAGTGGGTCCAGTATGAAAATATGATGAAACGTGGTCTGCAAGTGGTGTCCTAAAGGAAGCTTTAGATCCAGTGTGAAAATTGATGAAACGTGGTCCATAGAGGTGCTGAGGGTTGTAGCCTTCAGTCAGGGGGTTGTATCTCCCTTCCAGGTGAGGCTGGTAAACGAGAGCAGGGGGTCGTAGCTCCCTTCTAGGAGAGGCTGGTAAACGAGTCAGGGGGTTGGAGCTCCCTTCCAAGAGAGGCTGGTAAACGAGCGCAGGTGGGTGCCTGCGTGCTGGTAGGAGTCTGCACCAGCACATATGTTGTAAGATGTTTTCTCTATAATAAAATATTGAAGGCTGAGCAACTGCAGCGGTGGTTTTCTCCCGGCTTGGGTTTCCACCTAAAATCCTGGTGTTCATGTGTGATGCTTATGTGTGATGGTTTATTCTGTTCTTACTGCACATGTTTACTGTTTATAGAACATCTAATGAATGAATGATAGAATGATATAAGTGAAGAATTAATGGCATAATTAGATCTCTGTGTATACGCGAGTTTTATGAAGGATATCCGCGTGTATACGCTAGTTGGCTTCAGCAAAGTAGCGTATGGGTTTTGGAGCATGAAAAAGTAAAAGTTTTTGAATATGCAGTAAATACTGATTCACCCCCCCTCTCAGTATTTTTCCCAACAATTGGTATCAGAGCAGGTCCTTCTGCAGAAGCTTGATCGCTTGAAGGAGATCCGTCGCAATGGGAAGTCAAGAAGGAGTAATGTCTATAAAGCCACCTCTATTCAATGGAAACAATCTGATATTCTGGAAGGTACGAACAAAAGCATATCTGCAAAGTCTTGGTGCAGATGTATGGGCAATCGTGGAAGAAGGTTATCAATACCCGGCAAGTATTCCTACTGATGCAGCAGAAAGGAAGAAGTATGAAATCAATGCCAAAGTAGCAAATGTCTTATTAGGAAGCATGTCTGAACCAGAATTTGCTAAAGTGATGAAGCTACATTCAGCAAAAGAAATATGGGACAAAATCATTCTAAGCTATGAAGGAGACACAAAGGTAAAAAGTGCAAAACTTCAAACTCTTAGAATTGAATATGAAAATTTGAAGATGCATAGTGATGAGAGCATTGCCCATTTCTTCTTACGTCTGGATGATATTGTAAATCGAATGAGAAATTTGGGTGAAACCATAACTGATACTACTTTGGTGGAAAAAGTCTTGAGATCCTTGACTTCAAAATTTGACTCTAAAGTTTTAGCTATTGAAGAAAGGCAAGATCTGCAAACTCTTACTATTGTTCAATTACATGGTATTCTGACTGCTTTTGGAATGAGACAAGGAGGTCCGTCTCAAATCAAAGAAGCTGCTTTTAAGGTATCTGCAAGAGGAAAGGAAAAGGAAGTTTTCAAATAATCTAGCTATATATCTGAAGAAGAAGAAGCGAATTTTGTGAGAAAGCTCCAACTAGGTACTGGAAGATTCAAAGGTAAGCTTCCCTTCAAATGTTTTGAGTGTGGAAAAGTTGGTCACCATGCTGCTAAATGTCCTTATAAAGAAAAACGTGGTAAAGGGAAACAATTTGAAAAAAGGAAGAGTTATTATGCAAATGAAGATGATGATGAAGTGTCTAGTGAAGATGAAGAAGATTCTGACCATGATATTAAATTGCTCATGGCAAAAGAATCTAGAGAAGAAAATGATACTTTTGTGGATGCTCTGGAAGACAATGATATTTTTGAAGAAAACAACCAACTCAAAGTAAGCCTAGAAGAAAAGAACATAATCATAGAGACTCTTGAAAATCAGCTTGAAGCAAAGAAAAAACGCATTGAGGAATTGGAGTGTGAAGTAGTAAGTCTAAGGAAAGATAATGAGAAAGGAAAAACTCTCAATCTTAGATTTGATAAAAGTTCATAAACCTTAGATGACATTATCAATGCTCAACGTTCTCCTCTCATAAAAACAGGTCTTGGATATATTGGAGAATCCTCTCAGGTTTCAGCACCAAACTATCTAAAGGCAGCAACTACTGGTTTACAATATTCTGCCTCACAACAAGGAAGCAAGGATTCTTTATAGGTAAAGCAGGATCATCGCACTTCAAGGAACACTGACAGGAATAACTTTCAAAGGAGCTCCAACCAGCAGGTAAATCCAAATAGAAGATTTCGTGATTACAAAAATTTCTATTTCAATGGACAATGTTTTACATGTCACAATTTTGGCCACAAAGCTGCTCAATGTGTTGCTTACAAAACCATCATGACAAGAGAAGCAAGAAAGAAAAGGTTGGATACTGAACCAAAGAAGAATACCTATAACAACTTTTCTCCTCTTCAAAATGAAGTTGAATGTACTTATTGCAATAACTTTGGTCATGAAGAATCTGAATGCAGGAGCAAAGTCCAGCCAAAACAGCACTTTCCCTCAAGTTCCAAAGTATGGAAAAAGAAGGAATTACAGGTTGAAAATTGTGGGATAGCATTATTTGAAAAAGGTGAATAAAATCAATGGTACATTGATAGTGGATGCTCAAGACACATGACAGGTGACAAAAGGAAACTCCTTACATATAAAGCTCTAGAAAAGGAAAAGAAAGTAATTTTTGGAAATGATTCTCTTGCTGTAATTAAAGGAAAAGGGTCCGTGTTTCTAAAAGAAAAGGTGAAGGCTAAGGATGTCATGTATGTGGATGGATTAAGGCATAATCTATTGAGTGTAATTCAAATGTGTGATCAAGGAACTGAAGTTGTCTTTAGTTCAAAAGAATGTGTGGTTCGTGATCTTGATACAGGTAAAATTATTATAAAAGGGAAAAGAAATCCAAGCAACCTGTACGTACTAAACTGCAAAGATAAATGTTACTTGAGCAAGTCTTCAGAAAATTGGCTATGGCATAGAAGGATGGGGCATCTGAGCTTCTCTCAAATCAACAAAGCAAGCAGACTTCAAGTTGTTCGTGATCTTCCGAATATTAATCTACCAGAAAGTATCATATGCAAATCTTGTCAATTCGGTAAGCAGACCAGAGTACGATTCAATGCCAAAGAAGGATCTTCAAGTAAGCCTCTTGAACTCATTCATACTGACATCTGTGGACCTATGAGGAAAAAGTCACTACGTGGGGAAGAATACTATATCTTATTTATTGATGACTACTCTAGAATGTGTTGGATTGGGTTCATTAAACACAAAGATGAAGCATTTGAAAAATTTCAGATCTTCAAAGCATTGGTAGAAAATGAATTAGATCTAAAAATCAAGTGTCTTAGATTTGATCGAGGAGGAGAATATACATCAAATGAATTCTTTGAATTTTGTGAACAACATGGCATAAAAAGACAGTTCTCTGTAGCAGGCACTCCACAACAAAATGGCGTAGTAGAAATAATGAATAGAACAATTCAACAAATGGCTAGAGCTATGCTTGATGATTCTGGAACTCCTGACATGTTCTGGGGTGAAGCAGCACATACAGCAGCTAACATTCTCAACAAGGCTCATGTTTGGGTAAATAGTGACAAAACTCCATATGAACTCTGGTATGGTAATTCTCCCTCTGTGAAGCATTTTAGAGTTTTTGGAAGCAAATGCTTTATCAAAATAATGATGAAAAGCTTGGCAAGTTTGAACCTAGATCAGATGAAGGGATACTTCTTGGTTACTCATCTACAAGCAGAGCATACAAATGTTACAATAAAAGGCTTCGAAAGATTTTTGAATGTATTGATGTTGTTATTGATGAGTCTCCTGCAGCTCCTAAAGAAGAAAAACAAACAACAAAAGAAGATGATGGTGACTTATGGCCTTCTACATCAAATAGAAATGATGTAAACAGTGGATCCAATGAAGAATCTGAAAATGATCTATCTGAAAAGGCTCCATCCAGATATGTTCAAAAGAATCATCCTGAATCTCAAATTTTGGGAGACAAGGAATCAGGTGTACGAACGAGGAGAACTCTGGTAGGATCTTCTAGTCATCTGGCACTTCTATCCATAATTGAACCACACAATGTCAATCAAGCTAGCAAAGATGAATTTTGGAAACAAGCCATGGATGAAGAGCTCGATCAAATTGAAAAGAATGACACTTGGGAATTGGTACCAAGACCACATGATAAAAATGTCATTGGAACTAAATGGATTTTCAAGAACAAGTTAAATGAGAATGGGGATGTTGTAAGAAACAAAGCTAGATTGGTTTGAAAAGGGTATACTCAACAAGAAGGTATAGACTTTGAAGAAACTTTTGCTCCTGTAGCTAGACTTGAAGCCATAAGAATGTTTCTTGCTTTTTCAAGTTATCATCAAATCAAATTTTATCAAATGGATGTTAAATCTGCTTTTCTTAATGGTGAACTAGAAGAAGAAGTATATATAGAACAACCGAAAGGATTCATTTTGGGAAATGATGAAAATCTTGTTTGTAGACTTAAAAAGGCTCTATATGGTCTCAAACAAGCTCCAAGGGCATGGTATTATCGTCTTGACAAATATCTTCATCAACAAGGATTTTCAAAAGGGTCTGCTGATAGCAACTTATACACAAAAATTGAAAATGATAAACTATTGATTGTGGTAGTATATGTTGATGATATCATTTTTGGGAGTAACGAATAATCTATGAGTCAAAATTTTGCTTCAGTCATGCAGCAAGAATTTGAAATGTCCTTACTTGGGGAACTAACATTCTTTCTTGGCTTAAAAGTGCATCAAACTGCAGATGGTATATTCCTATCACAAGAAAAATATCTTAAGCAAATTCTGAATAAATATGGCATGGAAGAATGCAAACCTGTAAGTACACTAATGATCACCGGATGCAATCTCAGTTCTCATGATGATTCTCCCACAGTGAATCAACCAGAATACAGATCAATGATAGGAAGTCTACTTTATCTCACTGGGACTAGACCAGACATTATGCATGCAGTTGGGATTGTTGGACGATTCCAAGATAATCCAAAAGAGTCTCACCTTCAGGTTGTTAAAATAATTTTCAAATATCTACAAGGAACTCAAGACTTTGGTCTATGGTATCCAAAGAATGCTGATCTTACTCTTCATGCTTACACTGATGCAGATTGGGCTGGAAGTGTTGATGATCGGAAAAGCACTAGTGGTGGTGCATTATACATGGGACCCCAGTTAGTATCTTGGTTCAGCAAGAAGAAAAATTATATTGCCTTATCTACAGCAGAAGCAGAATATGTGGCTGCCGCATCTTGTTGCACTCAACTCCTTTGGATGATGCAAACCTTACAAGATTTTCAAATCAAATGTACACCTCTTGTCCCCATTAAGTGTGACAATACAAGTGCCATCAGTATTTCAAAGAATCCTGTTATGCATTCGAAGACCAAGCACATTCCCATCAAGTATCACTTCTTACGTGAACAAGTGCTTGAGAAAAAGGTGAATTTGGAGTATGTTCCCTCCAAAGAACAAGTTGCTAATATCTTTACCAAACCTCTGCCCAGGGAAGCGTTCAAGTATCTAAGACAGAAGCTGGGAGTGTTCTCTGCCAGTCAAAAGAACAAATCTACATAAATTTAGAAGATGGCATTGGATACGCGGATTTCATGAAACACAGTCGCGTATATACGTGAGTTCATGCACAGAAAACCGCGTATGTCTGATTGCTAACAATTTTCTGTTTGGAGTCAGCTCTCTTCAGCACAGTTGCAGTGTTGTTTGGTATCTCTGATACTGTTTGGTATCTCTGGTGGTGTTCCAGTTCTCATAATTCTATTTCTAATATTTTGATAAAGATGCCTTGATGATTTGTTGGTAAAAGTGTTCAGGATGCACAAACTAAGGGGGAGCCTTAGTCATATGGAAAGGTTGCTTGGATGCACAGATTCAGGGGGAGCATTAGCGTTGCTAAGTATAATGCATTGTTGGCACTATGATGGTTCTGAAATATGTTCTCTTTCTTGAGGACTTTCTGGTGTTGGTTATGAAAAGTCATATTTGTATTTTGATGAAAAGGTCATGTTGAGACCCATGATGTAAAATTGTAATATTCAGTCATGTAAGGACTTGTCAAATTTGTAAACCCACTTGGTTGGGTAGCTGAGTCAAATTTTGTAAAACCACTTGGTTGGGTAGCTGAGTCAAATTTGTAAACCCACTTGGTTGGGTAGTTGAGTCTCATATGTAAATCCACTTGGATGGATCTTTGATGTAAGTATGAGTCATTGGTGATAGGAATTTCATAGAGTCATGTACTTCATTGGAAAATATGTTTGAAGATTCAGCATGAACTCAGGGGGAGCTTGGTCACTTCAATATATATCAGATCTACAGAACGCTTCTTCCACATGTGGAGAAAAGGGGGAGAGTATGTTGGTTTTGATACACCCTTTGCCCTTGATGTCAAAGGGGGAGAGTGACATGGTGTTTGAATGAAGAGAAAGAATGGTGTCAAAAATGGGGAATGTGACATGGTGTCCTTGTATTCTTAATGTACTTATCTGTTGTGGTAACAAAACACCATTGTGGTTGTCATCAAGTCCAAAGGGGGGGATTGTTGGCAATATGATGAAGAGAGTTGTCCTTGATGGCAACCCACTGAATGAAGATGAAGACATGAGACTGTTGACATGTGTTCTCCTTGATGGCAATCCACCTGATGAAGTTATTATTGACCTGATGGGCTTGGTAAATGATGTAAATCTGATATGAAATGATGTTTGTTAGCAATATGATGTTGAGTGTTGTCCTTGAATGGAAACTTACTTGATGAAGTTGTGCTTGATAGAATATGTCTTGATGAACCTCTTTAAAGATGTAAATCTGATGTATCTACAGTGAGTACAGAAGGTAATGAAGAAAGGAATTCAACATGTGCTAGATCTATGATGAAAAGAGTATGTCTCAAGGAATACGCATATTTGTCTAGTAGAAGTCGCGTATGCACGCGGTAAAGTACGTGCCAAGTCGCGTATGGGAAAAAGCGCTCAAAAAGTGCAAAACCAGGGGTAACCACCATGGTATTGACCCATTGTATTGGGTAATGATTCGTCTAAATGACCCCGTCTAGGAATACCATCGGAAGTTATGTGGTTTTGTCTCATGGTATTGAAAAAGGCTAAACCTATATAAGGAGAAGAATTTCATTATGCAAATCATGAGTGTGGGTGCAAGATGTCTGAGCTTGAATGAATACTTCTCTCTGAAGTATATTTGAATGGAAAGGGTTACAGTTGAATGATAGATCTGATTGCATGATGCACCAATGATGAAGAAGGGTATCTAGATCTGAAATGTACTTGTATTTGCTAGATCTGTTTAGGGGATGATTAGATCTAAGAAGAGGCGCACATCTGTCTGAAGTAAAGGGTAAAATCTGAGTAATGTATCTGTTCTGAAGAATTGCAATGACCTAAATGTCTGAAGAACCATACGCTAGTTCACCACAGAATAAGCGCATATATACGCGGCTTTGCTGAAGAGAAAGCGCGTATGCGCAGTGAAATCAGCTCTGTAATTTGTACAGAAGTATACACAAGTTGATGTGATTGGAAGCACGTATATACGCGGCATCGGTGAAAGGAAAGCGCGTATGCAAACTAGGGTTTGCTGAAGCAAGGGGTATGAAATGTCTGATCTATTCTGCTGTGTTACTACTATCTGTGAATGATGTATTCTATAGTTCTGGGTTGTCTGAATTGATAAGTTTCAGTTTGATGTATGATTGAGCCTATGGAGTGGGTCCAGTCTGAAAATATGATGAAACGTGGTCTGCAAGTGGTGTCCTAAAGGAAGCTTTGGATCCAGTGTGAAAATTGATGAAACGTGGTCCATAGAGGTGCTGAGGGTTGTAGCCTTCAGTCAGGGGGTTGTAGCTTCCTTCCAGGTGAGGCTGGTAAACGAGAGCAGGGGGTCGTAGCTCCCTTCCAGGAGAGGTTGGTAAACGAGTCAGGGGGTTGGAGCTCCCTTCCAGGAGAGGCTGGTAAACGAGCGCAGGTGGGTGCCTGCGTGCTGGTAGGAGTCTGCACCAGCACATATGTTGTAATATGTTTTCTCTATAATAAAATATTGAAGGCTGAGCAACTGCAGCGGTGGTTTTCTCCCGACTTGGGTTTCCACCTAAAAATCTCGGTGTTCATGTGTGATGCTTATGTGTGATGGTTTATTCTGTTCTTACTGCACATGTTTAATGTTTGTAGAACATTTAATGAATGAATGATGGAATGATATAAGTGAAGAATTAATGGCATAATTAGATCTCTGTGTATACGCGAGTTTTATGAAGGATATCCGCGTACATACGCTAGTTTCCTTCAGCAAAGTAGCGTATGGGTTTTAGAGCATGAAAAAGTAAAAAGTTTTAGTTTGCCCTAAATACTGATTCACCCCCCCTCTCAGTATTTTTCCCAACACACTGTGTTGGGACAAGATATAAATAAGTGTGAAGAAATATCATCATATGACTTGCATAAAGGATATATGTTGGGGTTATTTCAAACTATCTTGGATATTTCGCATGAACAAAATCTGTTGTCGTTCAATTCCCACCAGATATTTCTCACAAGAATGCATGGGAACCCTTTATAATAATCTTCCATGATGTTGAGTAACTAAGTTTTGAAATTTTCTTCCAAGCTTAGATAGGACCACGAGCCTATCATGTTCAATTTTGCAAGGGTGGTGTTGATGATATGCACTGTGTTGGGACAAGAGATAAATAAGTGTGAATAAATATCATCATATGACTTTCATAAAGGATAGATGTTGGGGTTATTCATAAACTATCATGGATATTTATCATGAAAAAAATGTGTTGTTGTTCCAATCCCACCAGATATTCTGATTAGAATGCATGGGAAACCTTTATAATAATCTTCCCTGATGTGGTGTAACTAAGTTCTGAAATTTTCTTCCAAGCTTGGATAGGACCACGAGCCTATCATGTTCAAATTTTCAAGGGTGGTGGTGATTACCTGCACTGTGTCGAGAAAAGAGATAAATAAGTGTGAATAAATATTATCATATGACTTGCATAAAGGATAGATGTTGGGGTGATTCATAAACTATCATGGATATTTCTCGTGAAAAAAATGTGTTGTTGTTCCAATCCCACCATATATTTCTAATTATAATGCATGGGAAACATTTATAATAATCTTCCATGATGTTGTGTAACTAAGTTTTGAAATTTTCTTCCACGCTTAGATAGGACCACGAGCCTATCATGTTCAAATTTTCAAGGGTGGTGGTGATGACGTGCACTATGTTGGGGCAAGAGATAGACAAGTGTGAACAAATATTATCATATGACTTGCATAAAGGATAGATGTTGGGGTGATTCATAAACTATCATGGATATTTCTTGTGAACAAAATGTGTTGTTCCAATCCCACCAGATACTGTTGATTAGAATGCATGGGAAACCTTTATAATAATCAATTTCCATGATGATGTGTAACTAAGTTTTGAAATTTTCTTCCAAGATTACATAGGACCATGAGCCTATCATGGTCAAATTATCAAGGGTGGTGGTGATGACCTATACCGTGTTGGGACAAGAGATAAATAGGCGTGAATAAATATCATCATATGAATTGCATAAAGGATAGATGTTGGGGTGATTCATAAACTATCATGGATATTTCTCGTGAAAAAAATGTGTTGTTGTTCCAATCCCACTAGATATTTTTTATTAGAATGCATGTGAAACCTTTATAATAATATTTCATCATGATGTGTAGCTAAGTTTTGAAATTTTTTTCCAAGCTTAGATAGGACCATGAGCCTATCATGTTCAACTTTTCAAGGGTGGTGGTGATGACCTACACTATGTTGGGACAACTAGAGATAAATAAGTGTGACGAAATATCATCATAGGACTTGCATAAAGGATATATATGTTGGGGTGATTCGTAAACTATCATGGATATTCCGATAGATATTTCATCACAACAGACTAGATAAAACTATATTTAAAAATGAATGAATAAGAGTTTGTGACCGGAAGTGTCAGTGAGTTTCGAGTGTGATAAGGAGGGAGTGAATTCAAGGTATGCTAGACAGTGTTAAGGCATGCTAGAGGCCAGGGAAACATGCCAAGATGTGCCAGGTGCCAAGGTGTCCCAATGCATGCCATGCCAAAGTGTTTGGGAGTGCCAAGGAAAAACAAGGGAGCACTAGTCTCAAATGCATGGAAATTAATGAATAAGAGTGTGTGAGAGGGAGTATCAATGAGTTGTAGGTTTTCTAAGGAGGGAGTGAAAAGTAATGTTAGGTAGTGCCAAGGAATGCTAGAGTGCTAGGGTGATGCCAAGTTCTAGGGTGTGTCAATGCGTGCTAGGGAGTGCCATGGCAACACAAGGGAGAACTAGTTAAAAATGCATGGAAATGAACAAACAAGAGTGTGTGATGGGGAGTGTCAATGAGTTTCAGGTGTGCTAAGGAGGGAGTAGCAAGGTTATATGCTAGTAAATTCCAAGGGATGCTAGAGTTCCAGGGTGAAGTTGACTTTTCATTTTCCTCTAAATTCTTGAAGGTCACTTTATGTTTTCCTCTACCATTGGACGAAGTTGACTTTCTGGGTCTCCTTGATCAAGAAACCGAATTCCTGTTCATTATCATCCCTAACTCCATATCCCCAATTGATTTAGGCACTAGTCCCTCAAAAAGGGTGATGATTCCCCCCCTTTTTCACAATTTTCCATTTTTCCCTAGGTCTAGCCCCATTAGGTCACCTAGGGCATAAATTTTCCAGGAATCTAGCTAGAGGGAAACTTTTATCTCCTAAAGGCAACTGCATTGGTGGATCCCCTCACTCTCCTCAGAATTTGGGCCAATTCTGACGGTGGAATCTCTGGATACCTCAAGCCCTAGCTCTAGGATCAAGTTTTTCCTAGGTGTTCCCAACGCTAGAACCTAGTAGGATCAATTTGACCCATCGAAGTGAAAACTCTTTCCTGATCCTTTCCCTCACATTTTCTTGGATAGGAACATCATTGGTTTCTAAATTCCTTCCTCGAACCTGGGTTCGTCCACTTAGCCCCATATGGTCCCATTTGGTCTCAAAGGACTTTCATCAAGGACCATTTGGGAATCAAATTTCCCAAAGTATTTTAGGGATTGATAACTTCCTTCATAAGTCTTATTCTTCTCCCTCGACCCTTCAATCCCCCTCCTCTCTCCCTATAAGATCAAGTCCCTTGCTTAAAAGGAAAGCAAGTCTGACTCTTTATTCTATCTTAGGGAAAGGGTTTCTAGGGTCACTTCCCACCTATTCATTGACCTATACTCTAAAAGTGACTTCCTAAACTATTGAGACTCCTCCCATCAGTGAAATTCTATGAAGAGCAAGGAGCCTTAGCTGTGGTGATAATGGGATAAGCCTCCAACGTTGCCCTTGTCCTAGTAGTTGCCCTTTTAGGAACCCCTTTTAGGTCCACTACTATTTTGAATGGTAACAAGTTGTTCACAACTCCATTTTTGAACAACTCTTTGGTATTCCCACTTTTTCCATACTAGGACTCCAAGCTAAGAAGTCAAGTTCTATGGAGGCTACCCTTCTTCTCAATGAATTAATCATCTACAATATATTGAACTAGGGCTCATTGGTTGCCCCACTTGATTACTACTTTAGTCCTTAAAAGTATGCACATCCTTAGGCCCTATACACCTTCCCTTTTACCAATCCTGATGTCCTTCACAAGTACAAGAGTTAGGGCTCTTCTTTGACAGCCACCTAACAACCCTCCAACTGTACTTGGACTACCATCAATTTTCCCAACCATAGTCAATTATTTTTACTGATCTAGGGCCCATAATATTGTTTTCATCTAGGGCTCTTCAAATATTCCACCTAACAATGGTTTGAGTCCTCTCAAAATAATTTTTCTTGTGTATCGACAAATTGATCTTTGTTGTCCAATCTATGAACAAATCTAAACTACTCCTCTTATCATCCTTCTAACAATTTGTAGATGACTGAACTAGGGTCACAAATCAGGCACTAATAGTCCATTGACTAATTTTTTATAGGTTGCTTCAGGTCTCTATCTAAAAATATATGGATAGTCCACCAAAATCAACTCCTTTACATGTCAATCCATTATTCATATGGAACATTTCTTCTGCATGCTCAATCTTTTGCTCAAGTTCCACCCTCCTTTAGATATGATATCTCCACACATACTGAATTTGCAAACCATCTTCTAGATTTTCGGTTAAACCTCGCTCTAAGGGTCACAACTAGTCTTCTTCTACGCAAATTTGTCAATGTCTTGAGGGAATACCTTATGAACTAATCATGCTAGGAAATTGTCCTAACTAGGGAACTCTACTTATGTACTTCTAATTGTTGTAGAACAAACCCTATCCACCCATAGAAAAAACCATGAATCTTTCCTCCATAAGAGACTCGACCCATCTCATATGGATCCATAGATTCTGGGAATTTCTTTAATTGAATCTGAACATGAACTTCAGATCTCAATATCGACCCTCAAAATAGGGCTATCTCAGTAAATATTACGCCTGCGTCTACTTCTATTCTGGCTCTAAATTACAATGCAATCCCTCCTCCATTTATGTTGGTCTTTATCATAGACCTTGCGGCCTACTAACCACGACAAGACAAGATAGTATCAACCCTCTCTTCTATTTAACGTAGAAAATATAACCAACGATATTTAATTTGATCTTATAATGTACTAAAACATGATATTGAATCCTTCCTACAATTTGCGGAAACAAAACATGATCACACAATCACATATAAGTAAGAGAAAGAAATTATCAATCACACAACACAAGATGTATCTGGGGAAAGAAACTGCTCAAAACCCCTCTATATCTATTATGTATTAATTCAAGGAATCATGAAACAATACAATGCTTTATCTCTCATGATATTCTCTAGCACTATGTCAATTGTTTCCTACTAATCTAGGAAAAATCAGTCTAGTGCTTAGCCAATTCTCAACCTTCGTTCAGCCTTCCTTGCTCATGCAATTCATAGGGAATTATCTCCCTGTTAATTAGGGAAATCAACCTTCCTTGATTGCGCAATACATCATGGCATTCCAATGACTTTATAATTGCACATGGGCAATTTTGTATAAATACAATTGATAGTTATGTTCCCTTTAACCTATGTCTCAACTCGGTCTTCCTCGGAACTGACATGCATGCAACTATTAATAACGAATTATTAGCTATCTGATTGATCTCTCATTTTGAATTAAATCTAATTTAATTCATTGGACCTCTCACTAGCTCATCACTCAGTTAGAACTAGTTAAACTGATTTTAACTCAATTAATTGAGTTGACTAATTCACACTACACCCCACTAATGTATCAACTGCAGTTGGACCCAAAAATATTTTTGGGTGTGTGTTATATTCTTTCCACGATTAGTCACATGCATGTGGGGGGGTGGTGTTAGCCCTAATTGTATGTTGTGTTGAGTGCAGCAGGGGGGTCATTGGGGTGGTGGCAACCACCCCTGTTCGGGGTCCGGGGCAGCACCCCGAGAAAACTTTTTGGACCCTATTTTTCGGTGGGGGGACCCGCCCATGGTTTTTTGCATGGGTTTGCACATGGTTTTTGGGCATGATGGTTTTCGGCCCTTGGTATTTTGTAGATCCAGTCAAGGGAACTACAGTTACATTCTAATCCAGGGTTAATGGATTGGGGTTTATGTATGCTTCAGCATGTATATATATATATATATATATATATATATATATATATATATATATATATATATATATATATATATATATATATATATATATATATATATATATATGTTCTAACACTAAAATGAATATAATGAAAAATCAAGCTGGTAGTCCCGATTTGGGATCTAAGGGAAAATCTCTATGTATATATGTTTTATGTTTTATTCTCTCGCTATTTTTTATTTTCTGTTTTAAGATTTGTTTGCAGATAATTTTTTTACAGGGTTAAAACCTACAAACATTAGGATCCCTCTACATGCCTCATCTTAGACCCTCATGATCCAAACATATGTAGGAATGCAATAAAATACAAAAATAAACATAAACACATAAATGCAGTAGGAATAACACTTAATTTCATTAATATCAAATACTGAAAAATGCTTACAGACAGAATGGAAAACAAACTGGCTCAGGCGATGGTAGCTTATCTCTGAGAAGAGATGTGGCGGCTACATGCCTCTGAAATGTGTTACAATAAGTCTCAAGGGCCTTTTTATTATTTAAAAATAAGATAAAAACCTACCGAGGATATGTAACACCAAGAGCTTATGGGCCTCGCTGGGGGTAGTTGGGCAACCAACTTTCCAGGGCCGTAACTTGGTCATATGATCTCTATTTGACGCACATGATACCTTGTTAGAAATATTTCTACGAGTACAAATACCAACATTATTTCTAAGAGATTGCCAAACTTTTCATGCCCAAAAAACTTTGTTTGGGGCCTCAAAATGGCTTTGGAAGTTTAGGACCCGAAAAACTGACCAAAATCGTAAATTGTGCTATAATTAAGGAAACTGAAAAACTGAAAGAGACAGTGGCGAGGGCCCAAGTGGAATAGGCGGGTGGCCATCAATATCCACCTCAATCACCTCAACTTGAATTTCTTGATTTAACTCAGTCATCATGACTTAGTTAGCTGACCCAAGTTGTTATGAGATGAAATTACAATTTATTGTCCAATTTATTTAAGGGAAAAATAAATTAGATTCCTCACATTCCTCACTGCCGGTACATCAAATTCCTCACTAGTTTCGGTGAATTTTTTTTTGTCCTTTCTAGTTGCCAATTTCACTATTTCTTGTTTCAAATTTCAACAGTCCCTCTCAACAAGAAATGAATTCAATCTATCACGATATGATATGTTTGGAATTTTGCATGCAACACTTCTCTAGTGTTGTTTTCACCTGCAAATCCTGAAATTAAATAGCCTCCGAAAAACTAAATCAACATAATGAATTTTTCATCAGAGTCTTCTAAGTACTGCACCTGTCTACTGGACTCTCTGCATTGTTTCTGACATCGAAATCCGTGCCCTTTGCACTATTTCAAACTTTGATTTGTGCTCCAGTATCATACATTTGTCACTCTGATTGATGTCTTCCTGACATCTAACTGCATCAATATAACTGATCCTTCCTACTATTGTTGTACTATGGAATCCGTGTAGCTAGTTTTGATCCATGAGACACACCATCTCAATGGACCTTGCCCAATTTCTTATCTTGGGATTATCTCTACACATCAACCCACCTTTCACCTGGAGGTATGGCTGCATGTGCTCCCTTTGCCCATCTAGCTCCAAGTTTCCTCCTAATGGAGGCCTCTACTAGAGTGGACGCTTCCTCTCAGTCTCCTCTCTAATTCTCCAATTGTGGCTGCTCCACAACCTTCTGAGACTACTTCTAAGGTTGCATGTTGAGAGGTAATTTTTACTCCATCTCAACAACCAAGTCTTTAACCTCTGCTTTGCTCCTCAAATCTTTACATGCATCTAGTACCTCAAGTTCATATAGGTTCTTGACTAGCACACATTGTAATTGTCCCGATGTTGCAAAAGTTTACAAAAAAGAGTTGATTTTAAATCGACGATATCTCCCTCATCTGAGCTCCGAATTGGTTTTCCATTTGGGCATCTTTTCACAAGAACTCAAAATATGCTTTTTTTTTTTGAAAATTTTACAGCAAAATCTTCGTATATTCTCTACAAAATCTTCGCCCAAAATATTCCTACTTTGATACCATGTAGAAAATATAACCAACGAGATTCAATATATTCTTGTAATGTACTAAAACAAGATGTTGGATCCTTCCTACAATTTTTGGAAACAAAATACGATCACAAAATCACATATAAGTAAGAGAAATAAATTATCAATCGCACAACACAAGATGTATCTGGGGAAAGCAACTTCTCAAAACCGCTCTATCTCTATTGTGTATTAAGTCAAGGAATCATGAAACAATACAATGCTTAATCTCTCATGTGATTCTCCAGCACTCTACCAATTGTCTCCCATTGATCTAGGCAAACTCGGACTAGTACAGAGCCAATTCCCATCCTTCCTTCAGCCTACGTTGATCATGCAATTCCTAGGGAATTAGCTCCCTATTAATTAGGAAAATTAGTCTCCCTTGATTGTGCAATCCATCATGGCAACCCATGACTTTATAATTGCACATGGGAAATTTTGTAAAAATACAACTGATAGTTATGTTCCCTTTAACCTCTGTCTCAATTGGGTCTTCCTCGGAACTGACATGCATGTAGCTATTAATAGTGAATTACCAGTTATCCTATTTATCACTCATTGTGAATTAAATCTCATTTGATTCATTGGTTGACCTCTCAATAAGTCATCACTTAGTTAGAACTATTTAAACTGATTTTAACTCATTTAATTGAGTTAACTAATTCACACATCCACCCCACTAATGCATCAACTACAACTAGAGCCAAAACATATTAGATTAATCCCTCTTCATGCCTCATCTTAGACCCTCAACTCGAATTTCTTGAGCTAACTTAGTCATCATGACTTAGTTAACTGACAGAAGTTGTTATGAGATGAAATTACAATTTATTGTCCAATTTATTTAAGGGAACAATAAATTAGACACCCCACATTCCTCACTCCTGGTGCATCAAAATTCCTCACCAGTGTGGCTACATATTTTTTTTTTGTTGTCCTTTCTAGTTTCCAATTTCAATATTTCTTGTTGCAAATTTCAACATTTCAGAATTTGATGCGGCCTTCACATAAAGACACCATTGAAATAACATGCACATATTATCATGAGAAACCTCTCTTAAGCTCGATATGCCATAAGAGAACCAACAATATGCCATCCTACTTCCTAGCTTGAACTGACCATTAAGGTATGCAACATTCTTGTGAACCATCACATGATGATGTTTCTCTTGGTGGATGATCCTGGCCTCCCTTTAGAAACCCTTACTTGGTCCTCTTACTTGACCTAATTTAGGACTACATCTCTCTTCGACCCCTTGATCAAATGAGCTCCTTCTCACTTGATGTTCTTTCCTTCATCCTAAGGCCTCCTTAAATAGTTTTTCCTAGACCTCTTAGGAACCCTCTAAAACTTACGTAGTTTATCCACTTATACCTTAGGAAATATTAATTTTCCTTTTTAATTTTATTTTAGATTTTAAACCCAATCTTGGGTCCAAAATCCCTTTGCTTGTCTTCTTTTCCCACAAATCATTTTGTGACCAAACTCACACAAACCAATATCACTAGGCTTGTGGCGTACCTCCCAAGCTACACAATTCAATGACATAGTCTAGTTGTAGTAACCATAACTTGGTCAAGCTCTTGTAGTCAAGTGAGGGCTTGGTTGGTTTCCCAAGTTGTAAATTAAGTAAGGGTAGTTGTGAGGGCATGATAGCTAGGTAGGGTCAGGGAATTCACACTAGGAATGAAAAGGCATGATAACACATGTCGAACAATGTCAATGCATGCTGAAGAGTTTTAGGTAGTGTCGAGGTGTATCAAGGGATAACTAGGTAAAAATGCATGGAAAGGAACAAATAATAGTGCATGCCTGGAAGTGTCAGCGAATTCAAGTGTGATGAGGATGAATTGTGTTAGGAAAAGTTCAGAATAGGATTTATAGGATTCAATCCTACGATTATCATACGGGGCTTGACATAGCAGTTTTAGACAAAGGGATATCACTTTGTGCTAGGCAAAACATTTTTTTTCCTTTAGCTATTTTTTATATCATATGTGGCGCACTTTGGCTACATGATCATGTTTTAAACTATTCTAGATATTTTCATATTGTACATTATTGTGTATAAGTTTTGTGGCACTCGGCCTGTGTCGGCCTATATCTTGTGTGTCTTGTGCATCTTGTGGTTCTTGAAAACTCTCATTTAATGTTCTATTGTTTATATGAAATGAACAGACATGTGAAATATTTCCTATGTAAGCTATGTTGCTTAGTTTTTTTATGGCCATGCGGCTAGATCATGTGATCCTTGTCTTGGTAAATCGTTAAGTCGGACAAGTTGAGCTTGGATATGAGTGGCATAATATGAGTTAAAGGCACTTCATAGGTGAACAAGAAACAATCTACTTGTAGTAGGTGAAATTGGTCAAGTTGTTTCGATTTAAGAAAGCAATATTGTCACATGAACTGCAGTAGCCAAGGAAATGTTTGGGTTCCCAAGTCGTGAAAAAATTTAAAGGCTAGCTATGAGGAAATGAGTGCCAATCCATGCTAGGGAATGTTAAGATGTGTCAGATAGTGCAAATGCATGTCAAACATGAGAATTTGTGACAAGTGATAAGGCATGCCAAGATGTGCAAGGGTGTGTCAATGCGTGCCAGGGACTATGAAGGAAAAAAAAGTTAGAAACAATTTAAACTACAAGGAAATGAACACATGAGAGGGTTAATAATTCATCAATTTACCTTTTCCAAGAGGGGCATGCTAGGCACACCAACACTAGACGCCAATAGGTGCCAAGTGAAAAGTCTTAGTTCATTCTAAGTGCCAAGTCTTCCTTTGTTGCTTCTCATATACTTTCCAACAATTGATCTCAAATAAATTTAATATTAAACCATGCCAAATCATTCCAAGGCATGTCAACGTATTCCATGCAAGCTAAGACTTTCCAAGGGCTAACACGTGCCAAGTGCCAATATGTGTCACAGAGTGTTATGCATGCTATGAAGTGGAAGGGCATGTTGAATATTGCTAAGGTGTGCTAGAGAGTGCTAATGCATTTTGAGGAGTGTTAAGGAGTACTAGGAAGAAAAATTAAGAGAGAACTAGGTCAAAATTCATGGAAGTTAATTAATATGAGGAACATGTGCCAGGGACTAGTGTAAATGAGTGTTAGTTGTCATGCCAAGGAGGGAGTCACAAGGTATGCTAAGGATTGGTAAGGCATGTTGGGGAATATCAAGACATGTCAAGTAGTCTCAAAGTGTGCTTGGGAGTTCTAGGGTGTGCTAATTATATGTGCCAAATAGTGCCAAGATATGCCAATACATTACAGGTGCTAAGGATGTGCAGGGTGCCAGTATATGTCAATATGCATCAAGAAGTTTCAAGGAAACAAATGTAAGAACCAATAGGAGGGTTAATAAGTCGGGACTTTATCTTTTTCAAAAGGGGCATGATAGCCACACTAATAATAGGTCCCAATACATACCAAGTGACATTGTGTTCCAAGTGCTAATGTATGTCAATGCATTCAACCAAGGTGTTCCATGGCATGCCAGGGACTACATGCATGCCAACACATGCACTACAAGAAAAAAGCACATTGGTGAGGGTCATGCTTGTGACGGACCTTTAAGGTCTGTCACCAATGTCACATATGGTGACGGTCCTTAAAAAACTGTCACTGTAAGTGTATATAGTGATGGTCCTTTATGGTCCGTCACCAAAGACATTTTCAATGACACTTTTGGTGAGGGTCGTTAAAAGCCCATCACTAATTCTCTCTTTGGTGACACTTCTAGTGACGAACTTTTAATGACCCTCACCAATGCTCTTTTTGTTACTTTTGGTGATGGTCAAAAAATGTTCGTCATCATTGATCATTAAAAAATCGTCATTGTAAGTGTAAATAGTGATGGTCCTTTATGGTCCGTCACCAAAGACATTTTCAATGACACTTTTGGTGAGGGTCGTTAAAGGCCCATCACTAATTCTCTCTTTGGTGACACTTGTAGTGACGAAATTTTAATGACCGTCACCAATGCTCTTTTTGTTACTTTTGGTGACGGTCAAAAAATGCCCATCATCATTGATTAATCCAATGAGTTTTTGATTACGCTATGTGCCTGTTAATATATTTTTTGTCAAAAGATAACGATTTAATACAATTATTGTGGAGTGCTTTTTATAATATCTCCAAGGCCATAGTGGTTAGGGTCAATCAATTTTTTTAGAAGTAATTAGTGTGTATCATTTCCCTCAAGTAATGACTAGTCGAATAGATATTTCCTATGAGTCAACACATGATTCATCTATTAAATTTATTATCTAGCAAATTCCCTTTAGATAAAGTTCCACTATTATGTGTAGGAAATATAATATTTAATACATAATCAAGCTTTAACAATTCTATTAATGAGAAAGACCTAAAAATCCTCAACAATCTGGGCACACCTTAAATTAATGGTTTGGCACACACTAACATTTCTTAGCACCCAACATGTCTTGGAACATCTTTGTACCTAGAACATATTGTGATGGCACTGACGCCCAAGAACATGGTGGCATGCGCTAACACAACATGGAGCTCTCATAGCATGTGTTGGCATGCTGCATATAGTCCCTAGCTGCATGCCCTGGAACACCTTGGTTGAATGCATTAACATACATTAGCACTTGGTACACAATGCCACTTGGCATGTATTGGAACCTATTATTAGTGTGCCTAGCATGCCCCTTTTCAAAAAGATAAAGTCCTAACTTATTAACCCTCTTAATATTGGTTCTTCCTTTTGTTTCCTTGACACATATTGACATACCATGGCACCCTACACCACAATATCCTTAGCACCTAGCATGTATTGGCATATCTTGGCACTATTAATTGGCACATTATATAATTAGCACACCCTGGAATTCCCAAGCACACTTTGGGAATTATTGACATGCCTTGATATTCCCTAACATGCCTTACCAATGCTTAGCATACCTTGTCACTCCCTCCTTGGCATGAAAACTAACACTCATTAACACTAGTCTCTGGCACACGTTCCTCATATTCATTAGCTTCCATGAATTTTTACCTAGTGCTCCCTTAATGTTTTTTTCCTAGTAATCCTCAACACTCATCAACATTCATTATCATTCTCTAGCACACCTTAGCACTCTTCAACATTCCCGTCCACTTCATAACATGCATAACACTAGTCCCTGACACATATTGGCACTTGGCACGTGTTGGCGCTTGGAAAGCCTTAGCATGTGTGGAATACGTTGAGATGCCTTGGTATGATTTGACATGGTTTAATATTAAATTTATTTTTGACGATCAATTGTTGGAAAGTATATGAGAAGCAACAAAGGAATACTTGGCACGTAGAATGCACTAAGACTTTTCACTTGGCACCTATTGCCACCCAGTGTTGGTGTGCCTAGCATGCCCCTCTTGGAAAAGGTAAATTGATGACTTATTAACCCTCTTATGTGTTCATTTCCTTGTATTTTAACTTTTTCCTCCCTTCTGTTGTCTTGACAGTCCCTGACATGCATTGACACACCCTTGCACATCTTGGCATGCCTTATCACTTGGCACATCTTAGCATGTTTGACATGTATTCCCACTATCTGGCACATCAAGGGGATGAAGAGAGATGTAATCCTAAATTAGGTTGAGTACGAGGGTCAAGTAAGGGTTGCTAAAGGGAGGTCATGATCATCCTCCAAGAGCAAGATCATCATGTGAGGGTTCAGAAGAATCTTGCATACCTTAATGGTTGGTTTGTGCTAGGTGGAAGATTTGAAGAGCCCTAGATGAAGACAATATTGTGGGCCCTAGATCAGTAAAAAGAATTGACTGTGGTTGGGCAGATTGATGGTAATCCAAGTACAGTTGGAGGGTTGTTAGGTTACTGTCAAAGAAGACTAGACCTAACTCTTGTTCTGGTGAAGGACAACAAAATTGGTAGAAGGGCAGGTGTATAGGGCCTAAGGATGTGCAAACTTTGAAGGACTAAAGTAACAGTCAAGTGGGCCAACCAACTAGCCCTAGTTCACTATATTGTAGAGGATTGATTATATTGAAATTGCAACAATATGATGGAGCTTAGTGAAATGAAGTCGCCTTCACTAAGTGGGCACGCAGGCTATTTTTGGCACAAAGTCTATTTTTAGAATATGTCTATTTTTAGACATATGGATCATGGTCTATGAGTTGCAGGATGTTATTTATGGATGATTGGTCGAGTTGGTAAAAATAGATGGACCTCTATTTTTAGACATTGGGCGGTTTCTATTTTTAGACTGCCGGGCTAAAAATAGAACAGTTAAATATTATTAACCCTTAATAATATTTAGACTATAAACATTATCTTATCCTCTTGGAGCACTTCAGTTTGATGCTTGGATGTGGCACATGCAGCTGACAGAAGGAAATACACTTTTCCTAAGGGTTAGTTGAGCTATTGCATATTTGACTTCAGTTAGAACTCATGTGGCAGAGTTTGGTGGAGTTGATGAGACAGTTGGTGGAGTTGTGTTCGGTTTAACTTAGTTGAACTAGTTGTATTTAGTCTAACTGATAAATACACTAGTGATGAGTGGTGTAAATTAATTATTAATTAATTCACTAATTATTAACTCATAAATCAACTAAAGAATACATCAGTTAACTGCAATGCATGGACAGTTCAGTGGAGACCAGTGTTAGAGGTGGGTGAAAGGGTGAGTCTACTATCGGTTGTGACTATAGCTGTGCATGAGATTTGCACACACATTGATTGAGATTGCCAATGAGGATTGCGCAGTACAAGCCAGTGGGATTCGAACTTGGATCTCATCATTATTCATCTTGGATTGCGCAGTAGAGGCAGGCAGACTTGTGGAGGAGATTTGAACTTGTGACTTGTTCATCTTCCGTGCTAGTTTGTGTGTAGCATGTGAGATAGTGCTGAGAGCTGTGAGAGCTTTGTGCTATGTATTGTTACATGTTCTCTATCATTATAATATACAGATAGTTGGGGGTTTTCAACTATTTCTTTCCCCAGTACATACTGTGTTATATATGTGCTTGATTATTTGTTTTATGTGCGCATGCGACCGCTTCTATTTCCGCATATTGATGATCAATTGTAGAAGAGTTTATGTATTATGCATGAAGCTTAAATAGTGTGTAATCGGGATAATCTCGGTGAATAATTCAGCAAATTATTCAAATTTCTACATGGTATCAGAGCGAGAATTAATCATCGGATCTATTACAGTGATTACAATTTATTTCGGTAGACAGAGTCTGTAAGCGGGCCAGGTAGCCTCTGGATCCATCCTTTCTTTGAAAGGTGATATATCTAGTAAACGCCCCTACAGTCGATCTTTGTGCTAGAAATACTTTGTTCTCACAGATCCAGAAGCGGTTGAGTTTTGAGCTTGGAATTCGAATTTTGCAGTAGTTTGTTTTCTTATGCCGTGTGCCGTAGTTGAAATGTCTTTCTGCTCAATTATGATTTCGAAAGTATGCCCTTGAGGGCAGCTTGAATTATGTTGCATGGAAGGACAGAATGGAGGTGGTATTAGATGATAACGGGCTGAAGGAGTTCATAGAAGCTGAGATCCCAAAGCCTACTGATGCTGCTCAAGTTGAGGCTTGGCAAAAGAAGATGGCGAAATGTCGAAGGATTCTGTTGGAGGGCGTGAAGGATCACATTGTATCCAGCCTGCATGGAAAAGCTTCTCCATACTTGATGTGGAAAGCATTGACAAATCTATTCCAAAGCAAGAGCGACCAGAGGAAGTTGGCGCTCAAGGATAAACTCAGAAACATTAAGATGGAGAAAGGCGACAGTATCGCCAAGTACCTCACGAATTTCACTCAATGCAGAGATGAGCTGGGAAGTGTGGGGGTGACTGTCGATGATGAGGACTCAAAGAATTCGGATCTCCGGGTCTTCCGAAGAGTTGGCATTCCTATCGTGACTCACAATGGCCTATAGGTTGCCTCGGATGGGAGCGACTTTGGTCGGATCTCATGCAAGAGGAGATAAGGCGGAGCACCAGGGACGGATCTTCATCAAAGGCATCTGATGAAGAAAATTGCACTTTGGTTGCCAAAGCAAAGAAGGGGAAGAGCAAGAAAGCTTCTCAGTCTGGTACAAAAGGTAAGAAGCAAGAAATGTCCAAGGTGAAGTGTTTTCACTGTCACCAGCACAGACATTATGCCACAAATTGTCCGCAAAAGAAGAAAAATAAGAAGGCTGTTGGATCTGCAGTGGGAGAGGCCTTAGCCTCCCAGTTTGAACTGGATTTTTCGCTGATCGCATGCTTGGTCTCAAGTGTGATGGGATCAGTATGGCTCTTGGACAGTGGTGCGTCTTTTCGCATGACCGGAGATCGGGATTTGTTTTCAAATCTGGAAGAGAAAGATCTTGGAGTGCACATCGAGATGGGTGATGATGGTAGATACAGTGCGACCGGTATCGGTACCATTTCCTTTGAGAGGGATTCTGGTAAACCCTTCGTATTGAAGGAAGTGTTGCATGTTCCAGGATTGATGAAGAATCTGATCTCTGTGGCGATGTTGGAAGACAAGGGGTATGATGTTGTCTTCAGTGAGGGAAAGGCTTTACGCAGTAAGACAACTAGAGAAACCCAGAAGATAGGGGTTCGAGTCAAGAACCTTTATCAGTTGCAAGTAGATGGCTGCGCAGCAATGGCATGCAAGGCGGAAGGAGTGGTGAGCCGGGATGATGGCGAGCTGTGGCACTGGATATTGGGCCACCTTCACCATGGAGCTTTGAAGATATTGCAGCAGATTTCTACTGGGCTTCCTAAGGGCACTCTTGCGCAGTCAGATCAGTGCAAGGGGTGTACCTTAGGAAAATTTGTGAAAGCCACCTTTCACGAGAAGGATAGTCGTGCCACGACGATCCTTGAGAGAATCCACACAGACGTGTGTGGACCTTTCTCAGTAGCTTCGACAGCAAAGCACAAGTACTATGTGATCTTTGTTGATGATTTCTCTCGGAAGTGCTGGATCTTCTTCATGCAGAAGAAGAGCGAGACATACTCAAATTTATGTGAGTTCAAGGCGCTGGTTGAGAAGGAATCGGGGAAGCATGTGAAGGCTCTTAGGAGCAAAAATGGTGGTGAATTCATCTCTGCTGAATTCAAGGTCTTTTGCAGCGCAGAAGGAATTCGGAGAGAGCTCATAGCCCCCCATAACCCACAACAGAACGGGGTTGCTGAGCGGAAGAACAGAATGATCGTGGGTGTTGCACGGGCAATGTTGCATGAATCCGAGGCCCACCCCTTCACTTGTGTTTGAAGGCATACCCAATCTGACGGTATATGTGTGACAGATTTGTCCTCTAAGATTCTTGGCAATGCAAAGGAGGGGCTTATTCGGCAAGAGCGACATTCCCCATTTAACGTATTTTTGGTTCTCCTGTCTACATGCATGTGACCGAAGGACGCCGAAAGAAGCTGAATCGACCGCCGAGTTGGAATATTTGTGGGGTACAACGTGCACCTCACGACTATCGGTGTATTTTCCCGGTGGTCGCAGGCTTGTTGTGCGGCAGGATATCAGTTTCGAGAGGAGAAAGCCATGCGGTGTTCGCTTGAGAGAGCCACCGCCGCATGTAGATGAGGAGCTATTAGTTCCTAAGGAGGAGCTTCGGGATGTGGATCGACCCACGAGAGGAGAGTTCATGCCGATGGAAGAAACCACTCATGCGGCGCCAACCATCGGAAGGCGCAAGCGCACTACGAGCGGCGGCCCCGGCTCTAGATGCGGAGAAGGTTGTAGGACCACCTACGGCCACGAACAGAACCCGAGAGATAGTCCTTAGGATCGGTACACTAGATACATGGCTCTTATGAGTCGATGTGTCGTGACGGAGCCATCCTCTTTTGAGAGAGTTGTGGAGGAACCACATGGGTATACCATGATCGAATAATATGATTCGATCGTCGAGAAATAGTGCATGGGGAGATTGTCTAAGGCCAGGAAGGGAAATCGGTGGTGGGTTCGCGATGGATCACAAAGTGGAAAGCGGGCGACGGGAATGTGGAAGTACGAGGCGAGATTTTCGCCGTGGCTTCTCACGGATCGAGAGAGTCGATTATGAAAGGAGACCTTTGCACTGTCGCCAGGTACTCTTCCATACGAACGATCCTAGCTCTCTCGGCGCGGAGATGGGATAGCATCCATCGGATGGATGTGAATGCGTTCCTCACGGAGTCATTGAGGAGGAGGTGTACATGAGCGGCACCGAAGGTTTCGGGATCTTGAGCGTTAGTGCATGTCTTGGAAGCTCAAGAGGAAACCTTTGTACGGGTTGAAGCAAAGCACCTGCGTGCTTGGTACACGGATAGACGGAGTTATTTCACCCGAACCGGACTACTCAGTGAGGGGATCCTAACACTGTGCACGATTGTGGTGGAGGAAATTTGTTGATCATTATCTTATTATGTAGATGATCTAATTTTGATGGGTGATAGTGGTGATACTTTCATGCAAGGAGGATCTTGCTAGAGGTTTGAGATGAAGGACTTGGAGCCTCCTTCATTATTTCCTGTAAGGATTGGAGATTTGACGTATGTGATGGTGAGTACATTTTTCTCGGGTAAGTATGCTAGGAGGGTCTGGAGAGGAGTTCAACATGCATAGGCTGCAAACTGTTGATACTCTCTTTTTGGTGGTTGGAGAAGGAGATGCTACTTCGGCGGAGGTAGTGGATATACGTCTATCGACGATTGGTGGGAGTCGCTTATGTATGCGTCGATACACGGCCCGGAGTATCTTTATCTTGTTAACTTGACTTTCCTGACGAGTGTAGTTAAGCCTAGCTCTTACGGAAGCGAGAAAGCATGTATTGCGTTATCTTAGTGGCATCGGGAGATAGTGCATGGTACGACGGAGGACGGAACGGCTTGGCGGCTTCCTTGCCGGTGCGGTGGAGGCCCAGCGAGCCGGAAGAGCACATGCGGGGTATTTTCGGTATCGGGTTGACGGCGGTTTTCACGAGTAAATGGGGAATCAAGATGCGTCTTTTCCGGTTAGGCGGAGAGTAGTACATGAATGACTTGTTTGTGCGAGGCTATTTGGATGAGAAGATCCTTGTCGGTTATTCGGGTGGCACTTGGGAACTTCTTGTGATTTATTGTGATAACTTGATTGCATTAAACTCTCGGCTAATCCGATGAGTATTTCATGATAGATCCAGACACATAGAAATCGGAGTACCATCATATCGGATACGTGTTCGTAGGATCATGTTACTTTATTATGTTCCACGGAGGATCGGAATCTTTGAAATCTTGACGAAGGCACGCACCGGAAAATTCGAATTCCACGGAGAGCGGGGATAGGGGTTGTAGATAATATGTCTTGTTGAGAGGGAGTGTTGAGAAAGTCGCAGATGATGGAGCTTAGTGAAGTAAGAGTCGCCTTCCTTAAGTGGACCGCCAGGCTTTATTTTTGGCGCAAAGTATATTTTTAGACTATGTCTATTTTTAGACATATGGAATATCATTGGGAACACGATTATGCTATTCTTGGATGATTGGTCGAGTTGGTAAAAATAGATGGACTTCTATTTTTATACATACGGGTGAATATTTTTGAAGCACTTTTTTGTCTAAAAATAGGTACGATCGAATATTATTATCCTTAATAATATTTGGACTCTAAGCTTTCGGTTATTCTCTTCTGACACTTGATTGGAGCTACGGATGTAGCCCATGCATCTAAAAAAATGAATTACACTATTCTGAGGTTTTGGTGAGCTCATGCATGGTTGGCTTGATTGTAGGACTTGATTAGCGAGTTTGTGATTGATGAGACATTTGGTGGAGTTGTGTTAGGTTAACTTGGTTAAGACTAGTTGTGTTTAGTTTAACTAGCTAATACACTAGTAATGAGTGGAGTGAATTAAATATTATTTAATTCACTAGTATTAACTCATTATTCAACTCGAGAACACATGGGTCACTACGTTCATGGACGATTCAGTGGAGACAGTGGAAGAGGTAGATAGAAAATTGAGTTGCTATTAGTTGCGACGGCGGTGTGCATGGGGTACAAACATTGGGAGAGATTGCCCATGAGGATTGCGCGGTTGGAAACTGGGGAGATTTGACTTGGATCTCTCATTGAACCAACTTGGATTATGATAAGGGGCGGATGGTGAGTGGATGGCAGAGTTTTGAACTGTGACTTGTTCAAAGGCGAAGCTGGATTTACAGTAACTTTGGAGACGATCTTGAGTACTTGTGAGGTATTGTCATGAGATTGTTACATGTTCTCTTCTGTATAATATACAAATAGCTGGGTTTTCAGCTATAGAAAACCCCATTACATATTGTGTTTATGTCTTTGTCATTGTTTCTATTTCCATAAATTGTTGATCAATTGTAGAAAGGAGTTATGTGTTATGCATGAGTTCGAATTAGTGTGTGACCGAGGATAATCTCGGTGGATAAATATTCATTATTCAGAAATTCTACACTAAGGTATATGTGTGATTGAACACTTAGGACGGTGTCCCACAAGGAGGGTTACGTAGAAACCCTGGTGAAAATTACATGTGTCAATTAAAATAATAACCATAGTTGATAGGACACGTATTCCAAGTTGAATGTTGGAAAAAAATCCTAGTGCGAGGTGCTCACATGGTTTGTTATGGCTAAGGAAATTGTCCAAGGCCATGTCTAAAGAATTAAGAAGGCAACAAGTATTTTTGGCACATTTATTTTCTTGAAATTATTAGAAAATTAGGATAAAAGTGAGAGTGTAAAAGGTCACATGTTGCATGTGAAGGAAGTAAAATGAAGGAAAATATTTATTATTAACCTATAATACAAGTGAATAAAATGAGAGACCTATTTTATAAAAATACTTCTCGGTATCACTTGGAAGCTTTGTCGACATTTTGGAGCTCTCTTAGTATTATCTCTCTCTCTCATACTCTTTTGAATGTGAGTTTTCTTCGAGCACTCTTGAAGTGGATACTTGGTGATTTTGACAAGAAAACTGAAAGGAAGAGTAGGAAAGCATGAGTGGACCTGGGAATCCAAGAGTTACGGTGGGAATTTTGTGCAGATCTTTGTGAGGTTGCATGTGTGTTTTCCTTAGTTGTTTTAGCATGCATGAAATGCTGGATTTTCCTAACATTTCCATTTCCTAGACAACCGTAATTGACAATAGGTTTATTTTCATTGATGATGGTTTCCTATTTGTTTCTCATGATTACTTTTAGTTGTGGGTTGAGTTATTAGCTCACGGAAGCCTTGGTTGGACACGTGCTCTAAGTTTGGTGACAATTGTGTGTTAAGTTACTAAGTCCTGTAAGCAGATTTGGACACATGCCTAAGAAGCCCTAGGTGGGTTGAGTTACTAGTTTTGGAAGCCTAGTTGGAAAAATGATATGGAATCCATGTAACTTGATTCGAGTTTGAGTTACTAGTACTAGAAGCCTCTTTGGAACAAACATTCTTGAAACCTATGGCTTTTGAATAAAGATCAATCCATGATGGTTAGTGATGTCGGCTTGAAGTAGCATGGAAATATTGGTTTTGGGTTGATCAGGTAGGTCTCTGCTTAGTTTGGTGTTGATTTATGTGTTTGATAGAGTCACATTCATGCTTGGAATATGGCACGGGGGTGATTGGCTAAAGTGAAATTGTCTCGACCCATCGATGGTCGAGTGGAACCCATATTAGGTTGGTTTCTACATTAAAGTAATAGAAGAGCTCATTCCTTTGGTATTCGGTATGAAAATGTGTTGGTTTATGTATGTATTTAATTTTTGTTATATCCATTGTCTTCTGTTGTTATTATGTAGGTTATAAGAATGTATTTTATTAGTAGAAGTGATGTATGGCTTTATCTATGTTTTTTGCATAATAAATGAATGCACAATGTATCTGTAGTCAAATAGAGTATTTTTTATCTTATTATGTAGGGGATAAATGCTTCTTATCCATTCTCAAATTTATGCAGAACCCCATGTTTAAATGTTGTTTATACCTATAGATGAAATGTGTGTGACATGTTTGAAGAAATGCACATGTCGTGGAAGGGTGGGGTCGGATGAGTTCTGATGATGTGATTTATTCCATGTATTTTTGATATTATTTATCTCTTACAAGTTTGAACGTTAGGAAATGGGTGATCTGAAGCTCGAGGCACAAATGTGGCACAAATCCTAGAGCCATGACACATAATTGGCTGTTCGGGGCCCCTGAACGGTACCTTTCCAAGGCTAGCCACGGATAAGGGTCTATAGCTACTCCATTTCCCTTATTACCACAGGCAAGGCTCGAAAATTCGGTAGCCCTCCTTGGAAATTTCGGTTTGGGAGGTGGTTTACCCCTCCCCGGAGGTGTTGTTAATGTTGTGTAAAGGGTGTTTGTCGTGTTTAAATCGTTCCCGATTCCTTAAGGTCATATATGAGGTTAGATATAATATTACTATCCACTCGTCAAATTCTTATCATGATTGGCAGTTACTTCGGTAGATGTGGGAAGAGGGTTTTGCACGGTGTAACGAGGAATTATTTTCCTAACCTTTAGAGGAGTCGAGGCTCCCCTCTCAAACTCAAGGATGTGATGTTTGTACCCGGGTCCAGAAGAAGAATTTGGTTTCCAAAATGGTGTTGTAATAACATGTCTGTACTGATATTCATGAAAACACATTCAAGAGACACATTTGTGCAGAACAATTGAAGCGATCAAAGGTTAAAGTGAAGAACCTCTACAAGTTGGATGTCAAAAAATGTTCTTGCTTTGAGCACAAAGACAGCGAAGGTAAAGGCAAAGATGCTGAAAATTATGAAATGAAATGCTTGTGGGCTGTCACTGGCGTCTTTGAAGATAATACAACATGTCACGGAAGGCCTCCCCGAAGGGCATTAGAGCAACTATAAAACATGCAAAGGAGTATGCACCATGGGGAAGTACAAAAACACCACCTTCAATGATCGAGATAGAAGGGCACATGCGATCCTTGAAAAATCACTTTAATGTCTATGGACCTTTCTTGAAAACCTCCACTTCCAGAAACACATGTATATTATGTTATATTTGTGTAGATGATTTCTAAAACATGGGTGATGGATTTTCTTCTGTCTGCAGAAGAAAGACCATACATTCTCTAAGTTTGTTGAATTTAAATCACTTCGTGGAGGTAAGCCCAACATGAAAGTGAAGGCTCTCAGAGTGATAACAATGGTGATTACATGTTGAATTATTTTTAAAAATTATGCAAAGGGAAGGCGTTTGTGTGAGTGTAAAACACCCACCTGTACCATGCGCAGAATGGAGTGACTAAGAGGAAGACACAAATATTTTGGGAGCAAAAGGGTGATGTTGCATGACGAGGCCTACCTCTGCACTTGTGGTGAAGCATGCAGCAGTGGTCTATTAAGAGAAGCAAGGAGTCTAATCATATTCTTGGATGAGTGAGAATGACAGGAAGAAATTTTTAGGAAAACTAGATGTGTCACCTTTGGAGTTCTTTGGAGCATCAATATATTCCCATGTCTCCATGGTAGCGAGGGAAACATCCCAGAAATGAAAACTAAGCGGGGATTTTGTGGGGTACAGTACACCCCTCACAACTATGGAAATTATTGTACACATCATCTCTCGAGATGATCGTTGTTTGTATATATGTGAAGTTCGATGAGGAAAAGGAAATGAAGTGGTCTCTTGTGAGGAAATTTAGTTTCATACGAATCGAGAGATTATGTCTTGAAAGTAAGAACCACAAGAAGTGGTGGAGTGACCATAAGCGAGAGGAGAAGATAGTGGAGGCAAATACTCGAGAAAATGCCTTCTAGAGGAAGCAAGGAAACGAACAGGGAAGTAGAAAAATTATTGCAATATGTTTGGCAGAGAATGTGGGATCACCCACATCTGCCTTGTAGAGAAGGTCACCGGATGGTGCCAACGGCTATGGAGTCACATTATTTGAGCTAGTAGAGACAAAGGAAAGCTGCATTAGAGGGAAACAATAGGAAATGTATCTATGGGTTGATGCTATAGTGAAGATATGATTCATTAATGAAGAAAAATGTTTTAAAATTGGTCCCAGAGAGACTAACATACAAATAAGTGGTAGGTTTGAGATGGTTACAAGGTAAATCATGCGACATATGGAAGCATAGAGAAGGAAAATACCAAATTTGTGTGCTTCAAGGAGGTACTCTCGAGTAGAAGGGGTTGACCCTTTGAGGATACCTTTACTCCTATAGCGAGGTAATCTTCCATGAGATCAATTCTCCAACTCTCGTTCGAATGGGTGGAAGATCCACCAGGATGAATGTGAAGTAAACATTCCTCGATCGAGGTTATTGAGGGAGGAGGTTTACATCGAACTAAGGTGTTTATACCGATAGAGAGTCGCATGTGTGCGGAGACTCAGCAGTGTTGTATAGTTAAGCCCCTCATGATTAGTACCATGATGATCAATAACTACACTCATTGGGTTTGTCTTCACCAAAAGTGAAGTAGATGCAAACCTTACACACATCTTTGTATAAGGTAAGTTGTTCATTATTGTCATATATGTTGATGACTTGATTTGGCTTCATTGAGTAGTATTATATATTATGTGAGGACTTTCCAAGAGAGTTTGAATGAAGGAAACATGGGTCTCATTGAATATTTCCTTGGTTTGGAAGTATGAAAAGGAGAAGGGGAATTGTTTGTCTCTCGGGGAAAGTATGTCGATGTGGAAAATAACTTCAAAAAGTTCCACATGGACAAATACAAACCCACGGAGGCACTCTAGTGACTGACTAGAGGAAGGAAGATGCCACTTGAGGAAGAGAGTGGATGCTACCATGAACATGAATTTGGTTGGTTCACTCATGTATACGAGTGAATACATGGCCATACATGTGTTGTAAAGTCAACTAGTTTAGTGAAGCCATGGTTTGATTCATGAAATTATTTTGGAGGCTTGTTAAACATGTTGCTCTGTTCCTCATAGGAACCACTTAGTTTTTGAATTTGGTAAATACTAATAGAGGGTAAGAGAACATGTTTCATGAATGTAGATTGAAGAAGGAAAGTCCATCAGGATCGAGAAGAGAACATCGGGGAGAATTTTTGGTGTTGGGTCGACACCGGTTCATGGCAAAATAGGAAGGAGATATACGCAACACTCTGACTCCATGATGAAGTACATAGTTGCGAGTCGGGAGCATGTGAGGCCCTATCTGAGTAGAAATATTATTGTTGGGTTATTTGGTCGAGATGATGGATCCTACGCAGGTGTGTGAAAATAATATTTTTATCAAACCTTTATGAGAATCTAGTTTTTTCACGATCGATTTAAAACCATATAGTATCTAGCACCACCATCTGTGATATTGTGTGTAGAGGTAGATCATGTTGTTGTAGTACATCTCGACGGAAGGAATGAGATGGAAAATTTTGAAAAAATATTTATCAGTAAATTCAAGTTCCATAGAAGAAAGGTGGGGTATTTGACGATCCATTTGTGCTGAGAGAGTGTTGAAAATGCAACTTGTAGAAAATACGATTTTGACTTTCCTTTGTGAAACTAGATTAAAATTTGAATTTGAATTTCAGAATACTTGGAGGTAGTTAAATGAGGTGATAGATTTTTCATTTAGTTATCTCGGTAGAATTCAAATTTGGAGACACTTGAGTGCATTTTTACACTTGTGATTCATTTCTAATTTATAGCAATCTAATTAAATTAAGTTTGTTGTTATGCAAATAAATTTAATTCCAGATATCGGAGAAACTACTTGAGGTCAAGTTGTGTGTGGTGTCACTTTAGTCCTGCTCGGTGGTCATGAGAGTTAAGTGATCGATCATCCAAAAATAAATAATGCATAAAAATATAATTTGAGTTACCTAGTTAAGATTCGAATTCAGGCGATTAGTATTATGAATTGTAAAGTAGTCCAAGTTGTACTAGGTGGTGAATGCGGTCAAAGGATGGGCGTACAAGCAATTGCAATCCAATTGATGATTTTCCCTAAAAAATAGGGGCTAATTCCTCAGGGAACAACTCGAAATAGGAGCTTGGAGGCTTGAGAATTTGGCTAAGTATTGCTTAAGTCCGGTCAGGTGAGTTAGAGGATGAGAAGATCGGGTGCAAGTTGAAATTTGAAGGTTGTGCATAACATATTATATTCATCGGAGTATTTTATTAATGTAATGTATATCATAAAGCGGTTTTTTATGATTTCTTTCCCTTACTCTCATTTGTATTGTGTGTGTTGAAGAATACATGTACTGAGGTTGAGCTCGAGTTGAGCATGGCATATATTCATCGAAATTCTTTGATTAATGGCAATACATATAGTAAGGGGTTTTAGAAGTTGCTACCCTATGGTACACATGTATTTGTGTGTTCAATATTGATACATTTTAATGATTTTTGCTCTCGATCATGAATTTTCTTTATATTATTAGAGTAGCTTCTAATGTTGCGAAATTTCATGAGCCATTTAAGAGTTACACGATAATATATATATATATATATATATATATATATATATATATATATATATATATATATATATATATATATATATATATATATATATATCGCTTTATATCCACCGCACAACGAGAAAGTAAAGGCCTTACATTTTACGCCAAGCACGTAAAGCCCCGAACGATGCAACGTAAGGCACGGTCTGTCACTTAGGTAAGTAACCACGTGTAAAAATCCAGAGACATTTGTGAGCATAGTGTAAGGCATAAGATAAGGTAAGACACAGTTGCACCATATCTGACACTGTTATGACTTCTGAACCATAGAATAATAGAGAAGGAGACATTTGATATTTATATATTTGATTTACTTATTTTGTGGGTTTTCATCCTTTGTGTTTCTTTTCTCTTGCTTGTCATTATATATATATATATATATATCATGATTACAAATTAAAGTAAGTTATATTTTATAAAATCGATAATAAAAAATAAAAAAATAAATATATATAATAGTATAATAATTTAATTATATTTTTAAGTTACGTAAATAGTTGTATATATTGGATTATAATTTAAAATATTATATTGTATTATAAATAACTGTATATAAATATTACTTATATTTTCATTTATGAAAATATAAATGATGATTATGTTGAAATACGAAATTCTATTATTTAATGTAAATATTAAAAAATTTATTTGGTTCATTAAAATATTTTATGTTTTAAATATTACATGTCAATTAAACATAGGATAGAAAAATCTATTTAATATCAATAATAGCCTTTTTACATGAAAGAAATTAGGTATATAATGAAAGGTTTTATTTTTATTATAATTAATTTATCTCTATATAAATTTAATTTAGACTTAGTTTAGAAATAGAAATTGAAGATTTTGTTTAAGAATGACATTGTTTTTTATTATTGTTAGTTAATTTCTTAGTAAAATGATTATATTATTATTTTTAAATGTAATGACCGTGTGTTTATCTCTCATATTGGGTTGTAGAAGGAGATAAGTCCACAAATCTCCCTAGAAAAACCTACTAATAGAATAAGAATTATCCTTTATTATTTAAATTTTAAAAATTCTTATATTTAATTTTTCATCATAAAATTTATGTATAATCTATTGCCTTCTTAATATAGCGTTGATATATAACAATAATATATATATATATATATATATATATATATATATATATATATATATATATATATTCCATATTAATATTTTTTTTTAATTGTTATATATCGATCCCATATTAAATCTATTAACCCGAATAAAAAATTATATATATATAATTTTTATTTGGATTATCGTTTAATATGGAGTTTATATATAACAATTAAAAAATATTAATATGGATTTTATATATATATATATATATATGTCAACACCATATTAAAGGCAATAAATTATACATAAATTTTATGATGAAAAATTAAAGTATAAGAATTTTAAAATTTAAACATTTAATTGTTTTATATAAATTGATAAGAATCTATGTTATTTAATATGAACTTTGAAATATTTTTAACCATTATATGTCAACTAAAGATAGAATGAATAACGCCATATAATATTAATAATCTTATTTTTAAATGACATCTCTCATCTCCATAATAAGTAGTGAAATAATAATTACATACTCCCTAATGTAATATTAAGTTGTAAATTGAATTATTTTATTTTTGGACAACATGGATTTAATTTGATAATTGTAAGTATTTTTTTGTATTTTTTTTAAATATATAGTTAGGTGGAAACATTTCCTTCATAGTCGGATGTAGAGAGACCTAGATCCATCAGTATCCCAATCTATAAATCAAGAGGATGAAGATTGTACCTTGAGATGTTGATCATACAGAAGCTTGATAGATATTGAGTTAGATGGATCTTCTTAGGATATGTCGAAAAATAGGTTTACACCTTCTTCCTTCTCTATTATGGATAGATTTGTAAAGATGAACCTAGACGGTATGTACATAAGTGTTTATTTAGTATGGTTTATTTTATAATATAGTATAATATTATATTATATTATATTAGCAACCTATATTTTCATTTAAGAAAAGATAAATGAGAATTATATTAAAAAAAATTATAATATGGAGGTAAGATGAATCTAAACAAGATATATGCATAAGTGTTTATTTGGAATATAGTTTATATATACAATATAATATAATATTATATTATAAAACATATTGTCTAAATGAAATTATATTTTTATGCAGCATGAAATTATAAATGAGAGTTACATACATACATACATACATACATACATACATACATACATACATACACATACATACATACATACATACATACATACATACATACATACATACATACATACATACATACATATATATATATATATATATATATATATATATATATATATATATATATATAATAATAATAGGTGAGAGTAATAATGACCTTGGGTGTGTCAGAGCTTTGTGATTAATTGAATCTTAGATATCTTGATTTTCTTTGAATCTGATGATGTTGAAAGATTTCATGTCAATTTGTTTATGTTTATACATTGCATACAAATAGTTGTGGAAGTGTCACAAATGAAGATTAGTTATTGATTTATTAATATTTTATCTAATCTTGATATCAGTATCTTGGCAAACAACAATGGCAAGATAGGAGGGTGTATTGAGAAAATGTTATTGTTCCAGGATTTAACATTGTGGAAGATAGAGTTGTTAGTCCATACATGTTTAGGAGTTCCAACTACATGATCACCCACTAAAGGAAACAATACGACCACAAAGACAGAATTGGCAGTCCATGGGTAAATGGTATAATGGTGATTGTAATATATTATAGCTAGTTAATTTGCATTTAGGATTAATTTTACGTGTAATTTTTATGACAATGAGTGGGGATGGACTCCCTTATAACCATTGAGTGAAATTGGCTCCCCTCATGACATTTTAATAATAAAATTAAACGTTTGATGGTTTTCACCCTACGGGGTTTGTGGTATATCGGTGTCTAATGATATGATTGTTCCATTGTGTCATTTTATGATGTTAATTTATTTCATGATGTGATGTTTATGTTATCAATTATGTGATTTACGAATTGAGTTAAAATGATCATGGGATCGATGTATTTATCGGGGAAATTTACGTTAATATGCTACAACAAGGGAAGAGTTAATGGTTGTGTAACTCACTTTAATGATTTTTACTAAATATTCTCTAGGAGATGATCATGGTTATTCTAATGGTTAATGAGAAGATATGAAAATAATTTGAAAGTTACACATTGGTAAATGTTGAAACATTTTCCTAACTCATGTAGATTTTCCTGTGAGGTTACGGGGTATGCTACATCTCTACTCGGGGGAGAGCTACGATGAAGCTCATGGTTGGGGAGGAAAATTTGTCTTTACAAATTGGTATGCGCATGTTGAAATTTTAGGCATAACGTCTTTAGGAGTGTATATTTAAATTTATTATGTTTTAGTAGAGGATAGATCAACATTTGTCTAAGTTGTAGACAAAATTCTACCTGTAAATATGGTATTAATATTGGTGAACGTGTGCACCAAGGTGTTACTGACCTAGGGCTGTACCTTACTTTACTTTATCAACAAGGGGTTCATACAAACTTGGAGGGTGATAGTGTTATACATATATTCATTCTACTCATGTCACTGCCTTTCGCTCTACGAAAGATTACTTCTAGGGTTTCATTGAAGTGTTTGTCACACTTGATGAAACTAAACTAAATTGCAAAAGGAAATGACGAGAAAGGAAACTAAATTAAATTTTTGAAAAGAAATGATGGAAGGAAACTAAACTAAATTTTCCAAAAAATGTGAAGTAAAACTAATTTAAATTGTTGAAAAGAAATGACGAGAAAGGAACTAATTCTAACCACACTTAATTAGCCAAACATCTAAATGCACTCTAGTATCCTAGGATCTATACATATCTGTCATTAGCTACACAAAGATGCAATCTTCATGATCTAACTAAACTTTAAAAAAAATTTGCTTAGGTTTGGAGGAAAAAGGGCTAAGTAATACTGAGGAGATACTAACCACACAAAACTGAGCTTGAAGGGAGTGAAAAAGGTGTTTGAAATTTATTCGCGCATAATATCGCAATACGCTTTTGAGTGAAATTTGAAAAAGGGTGATGGAAAAATTGTGATGGAGGGAAAGAAGTACGATATGCGATATGTGATATCGCGATATCGCATATCTGAGTTAGCGAGATAAACGTTTTCTGCATATGATCGGGGCGGGGAAAGTGTAGTACGAGAAAGGAGATAGTAGGGTGGGAATGTGATATGCAATATGTGATATCACAATATCACAATATATCGGGGTTGGCGGAGAAAGGGCGATTGCATTCTGAAGGAAAGTGCAAAGTGCGAAATGCGATACGGGAAGGAAGTGAGATTTTGATGGGTGACGGAAGTGACGGATGCGTGCAAAGATATGTGATCGTAAGACACTCAAAGTGGAGAAATTAGCGAAGTGTTTTTTCGGTAACGAGGAGACGGAAATGCGAAAATGCGATGGGGAAAAGAAATTGTGAAATGCGAAATGCCAGGAACAATGGGCGAGAAATTTGAAATGCGATAAGTTGAATGTGTAAAATAGGACATGTGGCGAGGCACTTTAATCATATCGCAATCAGCGAAGGAGCGGTAAGTATTAATGCGAGCCAATAAAATTGTGAATTATGATAAAAAGATATGGGCTTCTCACACTAAAGAAAAATGCGGAGTAGGTTATTTCGAAAGTTTTTTTAATCATAAAATAGAGAGGAGTGGAAAGATAAAGGAGGTGGAATATATAAATCAGTGTTGGGGAGTGGGGGAAACGTTAATGGATAGGGGATGGAGATTGCGAAATATGATTTCGAAAAGGAATTGCGGTAATTTTTAAGGGGGAAAATAGGCAGGGGATAAACCACTTGGTCACAATAGGTTTTGGCAATAATTCCTACAATCTAACATCTCGGATTCATGCACGAAAAACAAACAAAAATGTGTGACAAAAATAGTGAAAGATAGACTCGAACTTGGTAATGAAATCTCATCACTAAACTCAAAAAACGGAAAGAATTTTTTTACGTAGGAAGTGGTGTGGTTCTGTGTTTTGGCGAGTTTGGAAATACCAAAAAGACAAGACAACATCAAACCACTTTGGGATCTTGGAGATCACAACCCTCCCAGGATCGAGAAGAGGATACGCAAGGGCAATACTCTCTTTGAAGTTCGGTTAAGGTATTAGGCTGGTTATAGGCACGAGGGCGGAGCGTGATTAAATACGGGACGTTGGTTCTTGTGGATTCAACGGTCCGGAATTAGAGTAACGAGCGATGATGAGATCTATTAATAAATGCGTAAACGAATCTCGACCATTGGTTCTTGTGGATTCAACGGCTGGGATTGAATCGGGAAGTCGACCATTGGGGAAAAGAAAAGTGGGGACGGCCTTTGAGTTGAGTACGTGCTTGATTTTGCACTGGCCCGTCGGATATGTAGAATAGATCGATGGTACATACACCATCGGCGGGGTAGAGAGGGGTGATGGGTGGAGAGGAATAAAGCGCGGAGGCCATTTGGATTTGAAAGATGGTCGATATTGCGGTGGAGTTCAATAGAACAAATGTCATCGCATCGAAAAATTTGGAATAACAAAGAAAAACGTAAATGAGAGAAAGCTACGGTGCAGTTGTGTGACGGAGCTTAGCACACAGTCCTGGGCGGCAGTCCATGTCTGAAGGGCTGAGAGCTTGTGAAGGCAGACTTAAAAGGCCTCAATGAAAAATAAGGTGTTTTTAAACCAAAATGAAGGTTTTTTGAGGATTTTTTTGGCACCGATAAAGGGAAAAGAGGTGTTTTTAAACATTAAAAGGGATTTTTAGTGGCAAGGATTTTGGAGAGCTTTTAGAGGTTGTGGAGGTTAAAAGAGGGAAAGAAGGAGGCTTAATGAAAAATGAAGGGAAATGAGTGAAAATAGGCAATTAGAGCCTTTTGAAGCATTCTTTTTCCTGGTGGTGGGCCTTTTCAATGGAAACGATGGTGAGTATTTTCAAAGGAAAAGGCATAAGAGGCTTGAGGATGATAGATTTTCAAATAAAATGTGTCTCTCTTGAAGGGCTCGAGAGAAACATACAGCCACTACATTTCTTGACAAAAAATTATAGGTGGTAACGATTGGCTCCACATGGGGATGGCATCTTCTTGAAAGGTGTCAAGAACTTGGGAAAATAATCCTTTGGAAAGTGAGCAGGATACACGATCTTTAACCATATTTTTCTTCTTTGATCGGTACACTACAAACATGATGGATATATTAAGTCAACGAGAAAAATATTCTCCCACCTGATCTACCTACCCATCCTACAGTTCCTAACATTTTCTTACGAAAATTGAATTCTGATTCTGGAGACCTTTTCATCATTTATTTTTTATTGAAAGCGAGAAAAAATCTAATCTAATTCTACCCTTATTCCTCCATGAGACAGTTAGATAGTTGGCCTCATAGATTCTCTACCTAAACTAACATGCTAAGTTAAAGCCCATGCAGCATATTTCTTTCTCTACGTTCTCTAAACGAGAAATTTAAAACGATAGCGGGGATGCGTGTCGCTTTGCGGTGGGTCCATGGCGTAAAGACGATGCACATGAACTGAGGGAAATTTGCGGGAAATTGAAACAAAATGTGAAGGCGGCATTGTGAAACTTCGGAGCGTCCTTCTTTATACGCTGACTCAGTTACGAGCTTGTTAGAGTCACTTTTCTTCTTCATTTGACTCACAGTTTTTGAGCTTGTTAGAGATGATTATTTTCTTTATTTGTTAGTTCAGTTTTGAGCATTAGAACTAGATTTTCCCTTTCTTTGGCTCGGAGTTTTGAGTTGATTTGAGTCATTCTTTGGAACTTCAAAGTTCAGTTTTGACTTACTCGAACCTTTTCTTTCCTCTTTTTTGTATTTTCCTTTTTCTTTAAAACTAAACAAAGAAACTAAATTATTTACAATGGAGGTAGAAGCAAAATGGAACTCGCTGATAATAATGTATCCTCCCAGTATGGGAACCCCAATTTACAGTCTGCCTGTCCAATATGGGGAGAAAAGAGTTGGAACAAATAATGAGCTGAGTCATGCCATGGGGAAAAAACACAGCAACAGGCACTTTCATGCTTCCTTTCCATCCTCTGCATTCCATTTGTTTGCCATCTGTCTGTTAAAATCAGAACTTTACCATTCTTTTATCTGGCTGGTCTTTTCCAGGTGTTTCTACTCCTTTGTGCCCAGGAGAACTATATTGCAGCAGACCTCTTCTGGAAAGAAGGTTATAATTTGATAAATCATCCTCCCTGCTTTATGCCTCTCCATTTGCCTACTGAATAATTTCTCACAGCATTTTAAATTTGGCTTACAGGGGCTCTTCCATACTTCATTTAAGTGACTGGTAAAACCCAAGATGGGACTACTTGCATGTGATAACTTTATACTTTTTTGTAGCTGGCTTATACACATAACTATGCTCTATGATTTTTATTCTCTATTTTTGAAAGCATATTTGATGATGAATATGTAAGCTTCATTCATGTATTGATGATGCCTTGTAGCCATTACCTTGACGATGGTAAACGGTAGAATTACCAAGTGCAATGATACGGTGACAAAAATCAATCATTTTTGGAACCAAAGCAATAGCATTATCGATGGAAATGTATTCTAGAGCGACCAAATCTGAATGGAATGTGGTCTTGTGAATTTTATAATAGCAGTCTGTGGCATTCTAGTGACATGGCCTCTATCATTTGTGAAAATAGTTTGTAGCTGCAGAATCCATTTGTGTTGAGCTAATGACGGATGAATTTCTCATGAAATCTAGACCCCACTTTTGAAAAGACTTGACATTGATAGGTTGTAATGGTAAAGGGAAGAGTTTTCTTTTGCTAAAAATATGGCATAGCAAGCGGAAACTATGTTTTACGTACATCTTGGAAAAGTGTGGGCCGATGTGACTAAGGATTTTGTTGGCGGTCGCTTTCCGGTCTGGATAGCCTCCACTCCCTTCATGGAACTCGTGTTTATTCTCTGCCTCCCGCTGAACATTTTGAAGCAAATAATTTACATTTTACAGTATAAAAATTCATTTTAAAAACTGTAATAATTTCTAACACAACTTTAAAAACCTTGCCTTTTGTCTTTGATAAATCGGGAGGAGCATTAAGGTTTATGCTTGTCTGAGGATGTACGTCGTACTTAGGTGAGTTTTGAAATTTTCTTTGATAGTGGGAATGAGTAAATGTGTGTTCATCAAAACATCTCCATAAATTTCTTGAGGAGCTTGTAAGTTAGATTGACCAATTAATTGTGCTAAGCCTTGTTGCTGATAAGTTTTGTAAGTTTGGTCTCCAAATCATACTCTAATGTTCTACAACAATCCATTGCCCTCTTTCCCCATGTCTAGATCTTGGGACAAAATATCTTTTACTACTATATTAGGCACGTAGGCAATGATGTGAGAATGCCATAATACTTTTCCTTGAAATATTTCAAGGAAGCCCTTTACAAAGCATAAGCTTTGTTTTTTCCATTATGTTATATTTCAGGGTGCGTCTCTCTCAATGATTTGCTAAAGGAAGCGATAGGCTGTTCTTTTCATCCTATGCAGGTTTTACGCAACAAAGACGGCGGCTACGGTATGCTTTGATGTGAAGGAGAATATAAGGAACTCTTTTTGAAAAATTAGGTGATTAGAATTTGGTGCTGGTGGTCTAAATGTTTAACTAATTCAAAGATTTTGGCTTCTACAATCCACTTAACTCCTTCTTTCTTAACGCATGTTAGTCATATTTCTTGAGTCCCGCTAGGGTTAGAATAAACATCTGTAAAGAATTTAATTTTCCCGATAAAGGACCGCAATTCCTTTATATGTTCTGGCAGGTGTTGGCCTAATCTGTAGTATTCCCTCAACTCTTTTCGGTCTATTTTAATCCCTTTCACGATATAATATGGCAAAAAGCTTACCTTCTTGGCTTAGAATACGTAGCCCTAGCCAGGATTTAAGCCTGGAGCCAAACCTTCTACATTCTCCAAATACTTTCCTCGAATGTTTAAGGTGCTCTTCATTGGTTTTGGAATAGCCAGTTATGTCCTAATCGAAAGTGAATTACGATGAAGTGTCTATTTTCCTCTACAGTAAGTGTCCATGGCTGTTGGAAGGTTTTGACGTTAATTAGATCCAAAAATTTTCATGCATATTGAAAAGTGCCCCATGGAGTGGTGAAAGTTGTTTTTAGCCAGATCATGAGTACTAAGACCTGTTATGCCACTGACCGTCTAGCAATCCTTTTGGACAACTACCCTTTACTTGGATGTGTTCCATTTTTTGGGTAGTGGTGTTCCTTTAAGGAGGCTGCATTAGGGTTTCACAAAATCAATGCACGATCAATTTTACTCTGTATTTTCATATAGCTGAGTTAGACATGATGATCGAGAAAACCTCATGAAGACATGCATGATGATTCATATAGCTGTTTCTCGTTCTTTTTTCACAAAGAGCATTTATCTTGGATTGGTGCGATTTTTTTGCCTAAAGGGTTTTAGTTTTCTTTCAACGGGATCTTATGCTGAATGATCTACATGTCTGCAATTTTGGGGTCTCGTATCTCAGTATCGACAAACTCTTTAAATAAATCAACGTATTTCTTTTTGATGTGTCTTGACAAGTTTTGTGAATTTAGTCATTTTAGGCTTATCTTTAACATATATATTTGCATTCTTCAACATCGATTCAACGTGTTCTATAGTGGGCTTCTTTACACGCCCATCGTTAAATCAAAAAAAGATCCTCTGAGTCTTTAGTCCTGCAGGTATGTTTTTTCTTTGGGTAAAGCACTTCTATTTTACCTTTTCTGCATTTAGGTATTCTTCGGTTGGTTTTCAAATTATTATTTGTAACCCAACATGTTTATTTACGCTTGTCGAAACAGATGGTTTTTTATTCATTAGGGAGCTCTTTATGGAAAAAATTTTCATCGGATTTAAGAGTCATAATCGGGAAGTTAAAACTCATTCTACACCACCACAATGAAAATCTCTGTCTGTTTGTCACCTCGAAGACTTGCCCGATATTTCTCGTTGCAACACTGGTATATATTTTGTTGAATGTGATACGGTATCACTGAGTAGTCTACATTATGAACTAGCGGTGCGAGGGCCAATCCATTTGCTGATAATCATGCAGGGTCCCTGGGGATAAACATAAGCTCATATTCTGCAAATGTTCCGATAGGTCCATGACATCATTTGTATGCCATTGTCCCAGGATTCTTAAACGATTGTACTCTCACATTTACTTGTTTGATGACTAACTGAGTCTCAGCAACCATGACTATCCATTGGGCTCCTCATTTTCAATAGGTTCAATCCTAGGATGAGAGCGCGTACTACTGCGATGTTGTTTGTACATTTTAAAATCTAACGAAAGCATGACTCTACGGCATAATTGCTTTCGGTATTAGGCAGCTTGCTCTCTAGCTCCTGTATTCTTTCTGGTGGTGAAATAAATAAAGTTCATTCTCCATAAAGGATTGTTCTTGAGACTTATTATCATTTTGCGTCCCTAATCTTGTAATTCACCCCTTATGTAATGTCTGAGTCGGCACTGGGCTGTGTAATGTTTTGTTCTTTAGGATTTGCTGAGTTCATTGATGAGTAATCATGTGGATTTGCGATCTTGGTTTTGTTCACTGATCCTTTGATTCGGTCTGTTGTTAACGTTCTCTCTGGGTACTGTATATTTAGAGTGGCCATTATGTTAAAATACGTAGGCTCTCTTGTTGTTCGGATTTTCGTCTTATAACTCGGGCTGTACATAGATTCATCATTGTAAATGATAAAGTCCAGGATACGTAATGAATGAGAGTACGGAGAGGTGAATTTTTAGGTTTCTTGGGGCTGCTAACCATAAACTTCATGTGTGCCTCTCTATAGTCTTCTAGGGCGGCTAAAGACGAAGTTGTGGCATATGTCATGTCCATCTACATTTGTGCCTTACTGACTTGGCACCCCATGACCTTGAAAATAACATGTCATACCCAGGAGGTACATTTGCCACTCTGACATCCATTACCATGCACTTGGGCAGGTTGGGTTAGATTCACCTGAATCTTTGATTAGGCCAAAGGCACTTCACTCTGTAGAGTCAGATAGATATAAATCCTTATGAATTAAGTTATCTCTGAGTACTACCTTCTCCATAATCACTTTTGGCATAAGGTTGTGTGAAGGCCCTAGAGGTCATGCATAACATTATGCGGGGATTTTGTCATGGTGAGACTAACATAGTGAGAACACTACTCCTTCACGAAATTTTCCTTCTATTTTTGGACCAAACAAAAGAGCTAGTTGATGTCATTTAAATTGACGGTGTCAACGCTGTTTTCTCCCCAAGTTTAAAGCCTTCAAAATTTTTACCTTTATACATCTTGTTTGGCCAACTTAGTGAGGGGAAGCTGAAATTTTGATTTTGTATCTCACTTTCCAAATTGAAAGAAGACTAACTCTTCGTCGGTTTAATTCGATTTTGTTGCTGTTGTTTTATTGGCGGAGATGCGACTTGCGATTCTCACTATCTCTGATGTTTGAAGGTGTTTTTATCGAAGCATTAGGTACAACAATGCTACTTTAGTGCTTGCCGTTCTTGACTTAGTTTATCGAAGTTTGGATGTATTTTTCTATGTTTTGCCCCGAACTCTGTTTATTTGATTTGTTGCCTTCGGAAGTCACTTTGAGAGTCTTTTCGGGTCTTTTTCTTGATGGTGATTTGGGGAGATTTTGTTTTGGGAATGTCTAGGCTCTTTTTTCTTCAAAGGTCATATTTTTCTCGGACCTACTAGTGGCATTTTTGAATCTAACCTATAGTCTTGAGACTCTAACTCTCTTCCTTATTCAAGGTGTGTATGAGGTACGATTATCCTCTTGTAGGAAAAGGTGTGATCTTGGTTATCTGCTTCCACCATGTTTATAGTGGTTCCCTCTGATTCTTTTATTATTCCTTCATCTTCATCAAGGAAATTCCTTCTCTTGGAATGGAGGTATGACTTGTTGAAGTCGAGTCTCTCTTGTCATTTTGTGGAATTGTTCTCCTAAAGTTTTAGTTACTGGTTTTTGATTTTTGGTTTATGTTACGGTTGTTGGGCATTATTTCTCCATCATTCTTTCCATCATCCCATGTTTTGGCAGACTATCATGTTGGAATCATATGAAAATTTGATGTCATCCCTATAGGTTACCTTCTTTTACCCATTACTCATTCTAGCTCTTTTTTCAATCGAGTTTGCTTCTACACTCACCGCTCCTTCCTGCATGTCTTCTAATGTGTTATAGTCTCTCTCCCTTAGCGATAGCCTTGACATCAAATCCTTCGAGGTATTTTACTAAGGCCATTATTGAGGAGAGCCTTGTGTGGTGGAAGAGCATTGTGACAGCATTAAATCTAGTAGAATGGTCATAGACATCTCCTGATTTCACACCCAAGGTTATTATATTCGGCTAATATTTGGAGGGGTTTCTTTTCACTTCCCATTTGTTTATGAGGATTGATGCTGAAAGGAGAATCATGAATCTTATTAGGTAAACACTTTAAACCACTTCTTCACATCCCCTCTAAAATGACAGATTCTCATTTTGGCTTGTGTCATCATCTATTTCACGCCATATTCAAAGGCATCTTCCATCCTATCTACATGGTGAGTTGTGGTAGACTCTTTCCGGGTATAATGTGGGATTTTAGGCCCGTGTCATTGGGTGGGGGAACCAAGGCTGTGGTAACACTAGAGGCATACCATCTTGCCAGTGTTTTGTGGAGGGTAAAGTTTAGACATGACGACGGTATATGAATGGCAAATGCTAGGACTAGCTGACAAACTATTGAATATATCTAGGGTGAAGAGACCCAAGTTATGGATGAAATGAATATCGGTGTTGATGGAGGAGTTTCTACTGTCCCTAATGTTTTGACCGCTACGTGGTGGTGATATTGAGCTCAAGTACGTACATTCTATCGCCTTTGAATAGTGAGTTCTTGATAAATTACTTGAAATAAAGTCTAAGTCGATCGAGTGTTTGATAGAGCTACAAAGTTTACGAGTCTCTTTGAATTAGCTCTAATAACGAAGTAATAAAACGATAGTTGGATCCCTATATGTATCAAAGCTTCTTAAGAATATACTCTCGGGGTTGTCGACTATCTCGGGTAGGTGTTTGGATTGGGATAAACTCTAGTATGGATTGTTCTTGAAACCCGATGTTAAGTCTCAGCGAGAAGAAAGTTAACCGAGGTATGACATTCTTTAAGAGGCAAACTATCTTCCAAACCAGAAACACAATCCACAATAATATTTATTTTAATATGGGTGATGTTGTAATGCAAGCCCCGGTCTCCCGAAGGCGGAGTCACCGAAAGCAGAGAGATAATCAACGAGGCCTACGATCATCGGTGAAGTCTTATGGCCATTCGGGGAACTATGGAGTCGCCGGTGGAGGGATTTTTAAGTGTTTTGAGGGTACTGCGCATCACACGGTGTTTTACTGCAAACCTTGCAGATTTTTGGATTTATGCGGTCTTAAGTGTATACAGATGGATAACACTCAAAAGTTCCCCAACGGAGTCGCCATTATGTTGTAGTTCCTGTGTTTGTGAGTAGGTTTGTATGCAGACAAGACAACATCAAACCACTTTGGAGATCTCGAGATCTAACCCTCCGGGATCAGAGGATCTCTATAAGGGAAAAAGAAATATATATCTTTAGTGAGTTTAAGGTATTGGGGCTGGTTGGGAGCCTGAGGGCGGAGCACGATTAAATGCAGGTCGTTGGTTCTTGTGGATTCAGCGATGCAGATTCTGTGACGGAAACGATGATGGGCTACGTAACCAAGGCGTGAACGAATCAGGCCATTTGTTCTTGTGTATTCAACGGCGAAATTGAATCGAGGGAGTTGGCAAAGCGGGAAAAAGAGGAGGTAGGGACGCGGGTTAGTGGGATGCGATTTTGCGCTAGTTGTTGGATGCGGTGGCGGTGTACACCATCTGACCGGTAATGAAGAGGGGTGATGGGCGGAGAGGAGACAGCGATTCAGAGTTGGATTCAAAATATTGACGGTCAATAATGCCGATTGAGTTGATAGAACAAATGTCATCACATCGGAAAATTTGGAATAAAGGAGAAAGGTAGTAAAGGAAAGCTTCGATTGTGATTGCAGTGGGCAGCGCTGGTCACTGGGCACGGGTCATATGCGGAGAAGTGGCTAAGGGCTTGGCCAGAATGAACTGAGCCTCAATGAAAAATAGTGTTTTAAGCCAAAATGAAGGTTTTTTGAGGATTTTTTGGCTTTTGATAAAGGGGAAAAGGGTGTTTTAAACTGTAAAAGGGATTTTAGTGGCTTAAGATTTTTGGAGGCTTTTTAGAGGGTTATGGAGGTTAAAGAATGGAGGGCTTAATGAAAAATGAAAGGAAATGAGTGAAAATGGAGGCAGTACAAAGAGGCCTTTGAGCATTCTTTTCACGTGAGGCCTTTTCAATGGAAACGACGGTGAAGGTCTTTTCAAAGAGAAAGACACATAGAAACGAAAGGATGATATATTTTCAAATAAAATTTCTCTCTTGAAGGCTGGAAACATTTTAGCCACTGTTTGTGACAAAAAATTATAGGTGGCTAACGGGGAAGGTCTACCACAACTCGGAACTATGACGGTAGAGATGAGAGGTGGAGGCTTGACCGTAGCTTTTGGAGTTTTCCTCTGTTATATTATTCTCATAAGAAAATATAGAGAACACCACAACGAAAAAATTAAACCAAAACCTAAACAACAATGAAACTATCATAGCGAGATCTGAATAAAATGACATCAGAAAACTGGCTAAATGACAAAAGGAAATAATGATAACGACGGAAAGGTGAGCACATGGGTTGGGTATGGCAAGCGAAGCCCAACTCTCTTGGAAATAAATCGATTAAAATGGAGTACGTCGGGTCATTTCGGGGAAGGGAATAGCCTCATTAAATTATGAATTTTTTATCAACGATTACAATAATAAAAATCTTAATAGCTTGTAGAAAAATTTCTAAATGGAATCGAATGGACAAGAATCGACCCTAATTTGCTCTTGATCAAATTTATTTATCCTAAAGGAAGGTACAAACCACTCTAAAAAATAGTGATTGATTCCTTTGATTCCAAGTGAACCATAGATTGAGTGCACTTTGGTCTTCGTGTTGCTTGGATGTCTCTAGAATTCAAATTAGTGAGAGGATATCATGAGGATCCTTTGGCTACCTTTGAGAGTTGTGGGGGTGGAAAACCCCCTTGAATATCTCCAATATTTCTCCATAATTTCTCGACATTGTCTTAATTATTCTTCAATATTGATCTTTTGATGTGGATCAAATCCTAAATTATCTCCTTCTCTAGATCTTCATGTCTTGCCCAATATTCTCTGATATTCGGCACAAATATGAAATTACCTTTAAACTTTCTAAGAACATATTAAATCATGAAAAACATTAGTAAGTGCGAGAAGGAGATATTTAATATATCTTTTATGTGCATAAGGAAGGTTAGATGGGCCTAAGAAAGTTATATGGGCCTTATTTATGTCTAATTTGGAGGCTATCATCACCCCTCTTTTGGAAATTGTTGCTCATTCTTTGAGGCAACCTACTCATCATCAAGCCTTGATTTCTTCTTGTTCTGTTATTTCATTTCTATTTATTGGCAGCCCATGTGTTGCTCATCATGCTAATATTCTTGCTATTATTCTTGTGGGTGATGCATAGAGGTCCTCATATGCCTTAATAAAATTTGTATTTTTCTAAGCGAGGTGGTGGGTCGACCTTTTATTTAATTATTTCTATTTTGTTCTCTTTTTTTGTTATCCTTTTTCCTTTTTTTTTGGTGTATGCAAAATAAGCTCGGTATTTTTTTGTTAAGGGAACTCACCCCTTGGTTACCCCTTAGCCGGTCACTTGTCTTCCCATTACAATGAACTTCTTACACCCACTTTCTCAAAGTCCTTTTTTACTTTTTTCTTGTTCCTCTTCTTGGTGGAAAAAGTGAGGCTAGTCGCTAGATAAGGTTGAGTTCCTGCCTTTCTTGATTTTGGCTATATAAAAAAAAAAAATTCCTTCTCACACTTTTAATGTTTTCATAGCTAAAATAGATTCAAATAAAGGGTTAGATGATTGCATACTTAAGCCTTACCATTTGCTCATTTTTGCGAGGTGATATTTAAGTTTTGGTTAGGAAAGTACAACTATTTGAAGCTACATGTGGCGATTTGCTTGAGGTCCTTTTGGAGCATATGAGCACACGAGGAGGAAGTCAATTTTGACTACTTTTGACTGAAGTGTTGACCAAATTTTATTTTGTGCCAACTTGTTGTTTTCTCCTTGTAAAAGTTGGAGAAACCCCTATTCATTATAGAGATAAATAGGGGAGAAATACAATTTTTTTTTTGAGCCTACTAGGTTTGCCTTAATGAGGTTTTCAATGGTAGGTACGCGTAGGTGCCTCAAAGGAGGTTTTCACCCAGGGATATTTTATTTTCTCTTTATTTATTTTTTTTTTTCAGCAATGACCACCTCATGGATGTTTTCAATCCGTGAGCCAATATTGTAGATACCTCAAATAGGTTTTCACCCTAGATTTTATTCTTTCCCTTTTTTTCTTTTTTCCTTTTTCACTTTCCTACTCTACTTGAAAAAAAACAAACGCTTTTCAAGTATAAAGGAATAATTCAGCGGATCCATGTACACATCAATATGACATATAAAATCATGTACACACTCGTACTACATGCTGACATACTGAATATGAGATAATTTATTTATTTGGGATTGTGTCAACAGCATTGGAGAAGAGTGTGTTGTTGTAACTTAATAGTGACTGGAACCATGTGTCGATATAGTTGTGATACTTACACAATTACTTGTTGAGTTGGATCACCTTGGATGCCCTCTTCTATTATGAAATTCAAATATTCCTCTTTTTTTTTTTATTGTTCTCTTGAACACATGAAGGAAATCTTTAGGAAACATGAGGAAACTTTCTCAACATCTAATTACGTCACAGAGCTCTTCATCGAGTACAGCCCTTGATCTTTCGATCTCCTCATTTGTATATTCTTCTTCTTGATTTGTCACTTCGATGACATTAAGAAAATATCTTCTTTGCAATTCCTTTGTGAATAAGATGAATACCATCTGAATCGAGAGAATGTTTGTAAGTGGTGTACCTCAACATTGTAAGTGAGTTGAGATACTTCATTGTATGGAGGTTTGGGGGGAAATGGTGGTATAGGTAGCAGTTGAGTGGGGGAAAACATGAGATGGATTTGGTTTGGGTTGGTTGTGGTGGAGGTGGATGGTAGGATAGCATGGAGTTGGGTATGGAGGATGTGGAGGAAGGATATTGTGGATTTTCCCGATAGGTCCTTGCCAACCATGTTTCCAAGGGTGGTTTTGGAGTTGGAGATGGCCAAGTTTTCCAGGAGAAGTGTGTCCCAATTAGTTTGAGATGGATGTGAATAAGCTTGAAATTGTGAAGTGGTCCTTGCATCATGCTCAAGTTGACTGAGCTACCGGGGTCTCCTTCAGAGCTAGATAACATAAATTCTTTGGTGATTTCCTTACTCCCATTTTCTTCACAGTGAAATTATTTAAGCTTGAGGGAATGATGGACAACATTTGGTAACCCTTGATTACGCATTGTATAACAAAAATATGTGCATCTTACGTTTGCTCATTTTGGATTCTTAACATTTCTACTTGTTCGCTTAGATTACTGAGAATTTGCTTTAAAGTTGTCGAAAATTTTAATTTCATTGTTCCCCTTGCAAATGTTGACGGATTATACTCTTTCCCTTCCTCTTGATATGCACTTTCATGTTTCACAAATTTCTTCAAATGAAAATTTGTATACATCTCCTCCATTCATGAGATAAGAGAGATCAATCCACTCATCCCTAATTGTTCTAAGTAAGAGGGTTTTAGTGTGTCAAATCGTAAATGATGAAAATTTTTACCTCTTAACATTAAACATGAACCTATATATTAGATCCTCGAAATATCATATTCTTTTTGATTCATTAAAATTTATTCTTTAAGATCATGGTTTTTTATATTTTTCCTAGAAATATGCTGTGTATCATTCCATGATCTTTTTGAATTAGTACCTAGACTCATAGACCATTTAAGAGATTTATCCTTCAAATTTTGCAAAAAACGATCTCCCATTTTTTAGTGTGTGATAAGTGGGCATAAGATCTATAAGTATCTCTGGAAATTCAAGAAATGTTTCCGGATCCTGTGTCCTCATACCATGAGTTAGGAGAAAGATGGAAAGGGATGTTCTTCATATGTACAATGATGTCCATATATTGAATGGGAAACCCAATAATATCTTCTTCATTGTCAACACATCCATCCATCTATTATAACTTCAAAAGTGTGGTGATGTGGTTCTTACGCACCACATGGTCGAGTGGGGGGACAGTATTGGAGAAGTATTTTTAAAAATTTTACGAGTATCCCTACTCATGAGGCATGAAAATCACATTTTTTTATTTTTCAATATTTTAGAAAACAACATGAAAAAGGAAATCGAAATAATGCTAAAAATAAGATCCCAGCATCTCTGAACACCTCCTCGGTAACAACGCGAAAAATGTAAGCCACAGTATTGCACAGGATTACTGACTCCCGGGGGGCCTCTTTATCTGCACTTTTTCAACCCGGGGATTCGTACAAACTTGGAGGTGACAATACTATATACACAAAATATGCATTCTACTCATGTCATCACTCTTAAAAAAACTCTGTGAAAGGGTGCTACTTCTAGGGTTTCTCATTGAAGTCTGTCACACTTGATATGAAACTAAGCTCTAAATTGTAGAAAGGAAACAATTAAATTGCGAAAAGAAATGAAGAAGGAAGATAAAAATAAATTGATGAAAAGAAATGACGAAGAAACTATTTAAAATTCTTTGAAAAATAGGCGAAAAGAACTAGTATAACCATATGACAACCCAAACTACTAAACACATTCTACTTATCCTATGATCTGCTCTACCATGCTATCATGCTTCTAACCATGAAACTATTCCTTGATCTAACTAAATAAAATTTGCTTACGGTTGGAGGAAAATAGCTAAAGATGCCTGACTAACTAGGCAATGAGGCTTAGAGGAGTGAAAAAGGTGTTGGAAGTTATTAAAGCACATAATATCGCAAATATTCTTTGGAGTGGGAGGCTTTGAAAAGTGTGATGTAAAAATTTCGATGGAGGAACGGAAGTGTGATATGCGATATGTGATATCACAATATTGCAATATCACAAGGTTGTGACGATAATTGCAATCGGGAAAGTGCGAAGTGAAAATGCGATAGGAGGTGAAAAATATGATATGCGATATGTGATATCATAACATCACAATATCTAGGGTTGGAAGAAACGTGATCTAGTTGGGAGAAAGTGAAAAAGTGCGAAATGCTATGGGATGGTTAAAAATGTGATATGAGATATGCAATATCGCAATATGTATACTGTGAGGAGTTGGTGGAGAAGCGAAAGTGTGGTGGGGAGGAGTAATATAAGTGAAAAATGCGATACGGGGAAGGAATTGTGATTGTGATGGGTGACGGAAGTGCGAATGCAATTTGAGATATCGCAATTGCAAGCTATAAAAAGGAATAAGTGGCAGTGTTGTTCGGTAGGAATGAAATACGAAATACGTTAAGGGAAAGAGAAGCTATGAAATATGACGGGGAGCAGGTGGAGGTGAAATGCGAAATCGATAATTTAGATGACGTGGCGATGGGACGTGGCGAGTGCTTTTAATGCTCACAATCGACGAAAAGAGGTAGTAAGTATTAACGCAAGCCAACATAGTTAACGAATTGCGATAAAGAGATGGGATTTTCACTAAAAAAGAAAGAATTCGGAGTAAGTTTCTTTCGAGGTTTTTAATCATAAAAATAGAAGGTGAAAAGGAAAAGGAAAGGAAGATATCGCAATCGACGTTGGGAGTGGAAATGTTAATGGAAGCATATGGAGATTACGAAATTGGGGTACGTCTTAAAGGGAAAAGGGAAAGGTTAATTTCTAAAGGATTTCGACTTTTCGTTGTAATAATCGACGAGGTAAAGTGAAAAAGAAAATCGCGGTGCGATGAACAACAAATGAGAGGAGATGGAGGATCTGCGAGATGTGAAATGTGATATGAAATTTGGAGGAGGAAAGGCGGAGGTCAAAAATTTACAATTTGTTTTTCTGATTAAAAAAAGTGTGCGACATATGATAAGGAAAGAGAAAAAGGAAATGGGGCAAAAAATAAGTCTTGAGAGCGTAACACGGATATGGAAAATAGAGCGAGGAGGTGCTAGTTGGTACAACATGGGGTTTTTAACAATAATTCTCTGATTGAACCTGTGGATTCATGCATGAAAAACAAACAAAATTGTGTGAAAAAATAGTGAAGAAGAGATTTGAACTTGTTAATGCAATTTACTCCCTAAGTCAAACAAAAAGAAATTTTTTGGCACAATGGGAAGGTCTACACTGTGACTCTATTGACAAATATGAGAGGGGGAGGCTTGACCATAATTTTTTGAGTTTTTATATTCTATTATTCTCATAAGAGAAAATGAAGAACTAGAAAGCAAAGAAGCTGAAAGAAAAAACTAAACAACGGTGAAACTATCGGAAGAAGATCTAGCTAAATGAAAACAACAAAATTAGCTAAATGACGAGGAAAGGAAGAATGATAACGAAAGTTGAGGCACATGTGTTTGGCCACAGCCCACGAGCCCCAAAGAATCTCTTGAAATAAATCGATCAAAATGGAGTTTAATACGCTCATTTCGGGAAAATAGCCTTGTTACATTTAGAGTTTTACCATTGGTCTGAGAATAAAAGCAATAGCTGAGAAAAAAATCTGAATGGAATCAAATAGTGATTGACCCTAATTAGCTCTTCATCGACTTTATTTATCTGAGGCAATACCAAAAAACTCCCTAAAAATAGTGATTGAGTCCACTTTGACTCAAGTAAACCATAGATTGAGTGCACTTACTCTTGGCATTGTGGATGCCCTCGGGTCGGAGTGGCAGAGGATCTCATGGGGATCCTTTGGATGCATTTGAGATTTGGGAGGGTGGACTATTTGTGAATATCCTCAATATTTCTCCATAATTTCTAATGTTGTGCTCATTTATTCTTCAATCTTGATCTTCCAGGTGGTAGGGGGAGGAAATTCCCTAAATTATCTCATACTCAAATTTGCCTGTCACATAAATATTCTCACAATATTCTATAAAAATAACCAATATTAGGCACGCATATGAAATTACCTTTAAATCTTCCTAAGAACATATTAAAGAAACATAGGAAAACATTATTAAGTGTAGAAGGAGAAGTTACAATATATATTTTGTCGTACATAAGGAAAGTTAGTGGGCATATTTTATGTCCTAATTTAATGAAAATTTTATGTTAATAGTCTAATACACAGTTAATATTACATACAATATCAATACGAGAGCCCAAGTCATGGAAAGACTAGTGGCAGGTGATTGGTTAAATATATCTATAGTATTAATGTGTGTGTGCTAGTATAAATTATATGTGTAGTGTATAGTTTCATATATGTATGTTGTACATTGTCGATTTTATAAGTAAATGCAATGTAGATACGTATACATATAAAAACTAAGGTACTTCATAGTGGATACATTTAAATATGTGTTATAAAGCAAGAGGGTTATGTCAAATAGTAATTACTATGTACTTATTCATATATGTGTAAGTAATGTAAATAAGACAACATGTATCTAATGATAGACTAAGAGACATAAAACTAGGAGTACAAATACATTTTTAGGTATAAATTAATGTACATGAAACAATTACTAAGCAAACTAACAAAGTAAACCATTATTAAAAACAAGAGGTATGGAGATAGATATAACATACAAAAGTATTCAAAGCTGGTGAATTCATTATAAAAAATATGAAAAGGCGGTACAAATTACATATATCCATCATGAAGATGATTAAAAAGAAGTAACTCAAAATTCCAATTATGTAAATTATTTAGTACAATAATTCATGAACATCCTTGATTTCTTTGTCATATGTATATAACTAAGTGAAAAAGAAGAAACGCACAAATAACTTAATTAAATGTTAAGGCGAAGCATGGAAGTGACATATAAACTCTAGCCTTGTGATCAACTATGTTCGAAGGAGAGCCATAGTGGAAAAACATGCTACAGGCACGAAGAATATTGATGGTAAGCGCTGAGCGTGAGGGAAAGCGTAGTGCCCACGCAAACCAACGAAAAACTCCAAAGAAAAACAATAGGAATGCGAATTTAGAAGAATAAAATACGGTAATGAATAAAAAGAATTACTATGCACTAGATAGGAATATGTCTTACACAGGTGTGATGTATACTTGATTTATCCACAGGTATACAAATCTTAGAATATTTTATGTAGAGTGAATTGGTATTTTAGAATGTACAATGTGAGCTGAAATTAACCGTAACCTAATGTATTGAAACTAACACGAATGTGATAGGATGTCATCTCCTTCGACAAAATTTTTGTAAAGAGCTGAATACTAAACCTGAAATTGTAGCAACCCATATTAAACTCACAATATAAAATTAAAAGAAAAGTGAAAGGAGAATTATAAAACAAAGAAATTAAATACTGCATGATAACAGCAGGAATAGAAATGAGAAGAAAAGGGGGTGGGTAGCAAACCTCAATGAAATCAAATACGTATTGGGAAATGGCATAAAATACCTTAAGGGGTAGAACCCCCACAAAGGTGCACATTCTTCCTTTGCGGTGGGGAAAACAATAACCAAAAATTGATTATGCAACTACCATGCAAAGTCTGAGGATGAAAACACCCCCATTTTGATATATAACTCTCGTAATAAGTATAAAAAATACTCAGTAAATGAAACCATGGGTGAGGCCTTAAAAATAGAATAGTATAGTGTCTGAGAATTGAACACACCCTAATGATTATAAATAGATGCCAATCAAATTTTATGAAAGAGTAAATATATAACCTGAAAATTATGAGTAAAGAAAAAAATTGTTGATGTATATAGAACAAATTATAAAAATGAAAACCCCATAATTAAATTGAAATAAAGGATAGTTCTTCTCTATCCTATGAATACCATTCAAAATAATTTAAAATCTAAACACCTACAAAATAGAGTTTACCTACGCTCTTACCTAGATATCGCATACTATCATGATAAATTAAATGCGTATAGGTAGGATGGACACATACGACACACATGTACATGTAAATGTAATTATAATAAAGACAACTTTATGTATTCACAAACCTATAGGGTAAAATGGAATAGAGGAATCCTAAGACCTCTTCCAAATACACATAAGTCATATGAGAAAAGAAGATAAAATTTTAATTGCTATCATGAAGGATTACTCTTCTATTCTGGCAAGTGAGCATTAAAACAATAACACAATGTAAAACCCGAACTATACTAAACATAGAGAAAATGAAATTCCCTTAAGGAATGCGAATGATGAAAAACCTAGCAGAGTAATAAATGAGAGCTGAATGGAATAGAGTCATGTTTGTGACCCAACCTATGCTAATCACATAATTAAACCCAAAACTAAGTAATGAGGATTGTGCATGGAATAGTCAACATATACATGTAAAAACAAATTCGAACCTAATCATATGTTGAAGTATGTGCATGTATAATGAAAACATTTAAATTCCAAGCAATTGTAACCAAAACCCAATTATAGTTAAGCATACGAAAAATCGAAGTTATGCATGGATAATCGAAGTCCGATAAGTCTTAGAGGATTCGAATGCCTTGACCCAAAAAATCAAATACTGTATTCGAACCGAGACCAGTATGGAATGGGACTCATAATCAAACCAACCATTTACAAATTCATATGTGAATTGCAAAACCAGTCGAGTAAGAGTAGGCCTTCAAAATCCATAGTAATGCCATATTTTATATATATAAAAACTCGAAGAGAATTACGGTGAATGAGAGAGAAACATAGAATCCGGAAGGTGAAAACCCTTACCTTTTATGAGAAGAATAGGGCCACGAGGCTTCCAGGTGAACTCAGAAGTGCATGCCATTGAAAATGATGTGAGGAGAAAATGGGGTCTTTTACACAGAGATGCACACACAATGGATCTAGGAAGGGCTCCCTCCTATAATGCAAATCAACCAATAATAATATGGGTATTCTGAAACAAATATAAACAAATAACTAAAACATAGGTAAATTTGAGCAAGGATTTTCGAGAGAATGATGAGTTCCCGACCAAAACACTATGGGGTTTCCCTAAAAACCAACCAACAAGACGTAGATACCATTACGAGTAAAAGGTCATGACAACAAAAAGCCTTCGTGAAATTGTTAACTGTGAGGTCATCGCAATGAAAGGCTTACATGACACCCAATTTTTTCCCATAATAGACATGCTAATAATAGAGGTGATTGAATGGAGGAATCGAACCACAAGGTTTTACGAAAAAAAAAAAAAAAGAGTTGCGGAGGTCGAGCTGTGGAGGCATAGCTCCCACCAGTGTGACATTTTATGAAAGCACACGGAGAAAATGTCAAAATGAGGAGATTATGGTGGGGTATACCCCCTTAGGGAACACCGACGACAGAGCCATAAATATAACCTCATATGATCTCCATCGTCCGGCCCAGCCTCGAAAACAGTGAGGGCCACATGGAAGGTGTGTATCTACACTTACTTGAAATTAAAAAGTGAGACAAGTCATGAATTAGAATTGACATGTTAAATTAGTCGGAACTATGCGGATGAGGTTAAAACCTTTGTACAAACCTCATGAGGAACCATACATATATTTAGTGTATGGCTATAAAGAGCCTGCGTATGTCCTGTCTAAGTTTAATATAGGAATATGGGTATTGGAAGCTTAATATAGTGAGACCATGATTAATGAAATTAATAAATTTGGGTAGAGTATGAACAAAATTAAAAAGGTAATGTATGTGAAGTATAAAAGGTAAGTAAAGGTTAAGAGGTAGGTTGTTATATATATAAAGGATAAGGTTAACCTTCAGTAACCTATAAAAAAATATAATGTAAATAAATAAATGGTACAGGACCCTTCTATTCTTGGGATCAATCTGTACAAAATAATGTAACTAAAGTCTTAGTTAGAGATAAGAGTTTTGATTAGAGGACCACTTTGACAACCCACGACAAAGATGTTGTTTGAGTAAGATGCCTAAACGGGGGGTTGATGACCATTTAAATAGGTAAGAACATGATATAATTTTTTGGAGACATATTAGTGGTATGAGCCAAAGTTAAAAAACTGAGCTTATAGACCCTGAAGACTCGAAATTCTACTGTCTGAAATTTTAATTTATGGTTAAAATTTGGTGTTACAAAAATGATACGGTGCATATTATGGTTTATGAATGCTAATGGTTTCATGTGCATCAGATATAAAGTGTGAAAATAAATATGTTGAAGATTTATGTCTTATAGAGAAGAGTTGTGGAGAAGTGGGGGAAGAGGGTCCACTAATTCCAACACCAGTCTTGGAAATTATAAAAAACTTATGTGAAAATGGTTCGGGGACTGAAGCCAAATGTTTACTACAAGCTAGCTGAGCAAAGTTTTATAAAGATTTAACCTCTAGATCGGTCATCGAAGAGGAAGAATAAGAAAAATTGAAAATAAAATAAACGAAACACACTAAGATAATTTTTGAGGTGAGGTAGTCACAGGAAAGCAAAATCTAGGTCCAAAAGGAAAGGAGTTGTGAGAAGTTACATGAAATCAAAAGTCTCAATATTTGTGGAGGAGAAGGAAGAAGATGTAGAAGTACGCTCAAAGAATATGGTAAAAGTACCTCCCAAGTATGATTGTAGATTAATCTGAAATCAAAGGCTGGTAGTTTTATGATTACAAAGTAAAGCCACACTTTGGTGGAAAGAGACAAAATCATACACTTACGCAGATGAAAATGTTTAGTCTCATGGGAAGAATTTCGGAAGAATTTTTAAAAATCTGATTCCTCGATGAGAGGTATTGCGTGGTGAAAGCGAAGGAATTCATGATACAAAAACTAGGAAAACCTCACCATTGATGAATTTGTGAAGTTCCTGAGGCCCAAGTGCATGTACCATACGTAAGAGGAGAAAAAGCAGTACAAATATTTTTAAATTGTTGACCCACAATATACGAAAATTGGGTTTGACAACCAAAGAATATGGATGAAGCTGTGCAGGAAATCCAGGCTTATCTTATCAACAATTTTTAAGGAAGGAATGATCACTTGAAAAATTGGCAAAATAAGAGGGAGAAAGGGAAGGTTGAAGCTGACTCAAAAGACCCAAACAAACCTATACGAAAAATTTTGGCGGTAAAAAACAGGCGAGAAAAGGTTCAATAAAGGTGGGGAAAATCAACCATCCCATTCTCACACGGGTTCCAAGCCATGGAAGGCAATATGGCCAATACGGTGGTAAAAACCAAGGAACCTTTGAAGTCTTGGGGGTGTGGATAACCCTACATGTTGATAACGTTTCCCACAAAACAATAGTGTTGCTTCAACAAACCCGAGCAATGCGTGAGGTAATCACAATGAATGACGATAACCGCAGAAGCATTCACTGAAATCATTATTTGCATTATTTAAATCGACGAACTCGCTTATCGATCGACCATGATTGAAATTGAAGGTATCATTTCGAACCTTTGTATATGTTTAATTAATCTTGGGCTTAGTTCCAAGCTATATTAGTCCACACATAGTGGAAAAATTTAAGTTGCGAAGAAAAATTTCAACACTGTAGGTACAAGGATGATTGACTATCTTAGAACCAAATGATAGTATACATAAATTGCTGTAGTATCCTAATGAAATTTGAATGGACACATTATAGATCTGAATATAGAATAATGTTCTCCCCTTAGGATCTTATGACTTATTGTTTGGTATGGATTGGATGCAGTTCTTAACTTGATGGTAAATTGTTTTGGAAAAAATGGTGAATTGTACAAATGCATTAGGACGGTCAATTGTGACAAACCCAAACTTGTGTATGTTAAACAGAAATTTATCTTCATTACGGTTAGACGGACAACGAGGAAGGGATGTGTGTATGTTGTATAAATTGAATATTTAGGGCCAACAAGCGAAAATGAATAGGTATAAAAATTTCCGAGTAATTAGGGACTTCCGGGATGTATTTCATGAAGAAATTCATGAAGCTTCCCTCTCGGAGAATGCGTTTTCTATTGGTGATGCAAGGGAGACGACGATTTCAGGGCTTATATAGAATCGGCACTCACAGTAAATAACTAAAACTTTTTTTAAAAATTGTTAAATAGGGGTATATCATACCAAGTGTGTCGCCATGGGAGTGCAATTTTGTTAGAGTAAAAAAAAGATGGTACTCGTGAGATGTGCATAGACTATAGACAATTAAACAAGTTAGGCATAAAAAATTAGTACCCCCATCATGAATAAACAATCTATTTGATCAATGAGGTGAAATCATATTTTCAAAAATTGACTTGAAATGAGGTTATCACCGGCTTTGCCATAAAGATGAGGACATCCACATCAAATTTTTGAGCTCGGTATGGACATTATGAGTTCGTAGTCCTACCTTTTGGACTCACAAAATCTGCTACTTTCTGTGTCTCTGAACAATGTTATACACAAACATATGCATGAAGTTTATGCTAAAGTATTCATAAATGATATTTTGGTCTACTCTAAGAACAAAGAGGAACACCAGGTAACATATTTGAATAGTGCACAAGCAGTAAAGAGAACACGACTATGTGAAAAAATCGGCAAGTGTAGGTTTTACAAACCAAATATTCAATATGCGGGACATGTTATTTCTAAAAGAAGGGTTGGCGGTAAATACGGAAAAAGTACAAAGAAATTTTAAAGTGGCCTATAACCACAAATGTACCAGCAATATGTTCATTCATGGGTATTGTTGGATATTAAAACGGTCTGTGGAAAATTTATGCATTGGCTTATCTTCATGCCTCTTCCAGAAAAAGGTGCAAAAAGTTTGAGTAGACAGCAAGTTCAAGAAAGCTTTGAGAAGGGCGAGCAAAAATAACTCTTGCTCCCATCCTAAAAATTGTTGATCGAACACAAAATAATTTGTTGTGTGCATGGATGCTTGCATAAAGAATTTGGGAGAGTATTGCTACAAAACCCGATACGATTGATAACCTATGGTCTGGCCCAACACAGAGCAAAATTATGCGGTTTATGACTTAGAATTAGCAGTTGGCATACATGCATTAAAAATGTGGTGAAATTGTTGTTAAGTGAAAATTTGTGTTGATGGCCAGTCATAATAGTCTAAAATATTTCTATAGTCGACCATATTTAAATGCGAGTTACGTGAGATGGTTACCTTTCCTTAGAGAATCGATATGGATATCGAACACATTAAAAATGAAAACCAAATTGTTGATGCCTTATGATGAATGCTCTCATCAAATTTTGTCTTACACATTTACTAGTGTAAAATACAATGTTGAGAAGAATCCAAAGTTTTGTCCACCGAATTCTAGATATTTTAGGTTATAGTAAATTATATGGTAGAAATACCATGATACACCATGGATAAAATGATTATAATCTCTACAACTTCTAGAGGTTGTATATTCTATTTGTCACGTATTTTGAAACGAATGATTTTGGATGAGTACCATAAGAGACTGTATCTGGTCATCAGTTACCAAAATATGGTGACAACCACACGGAAAAATTGTTTTGGCCTCGAATCTTCATGCCCTTGATTGATCCACTACATGCATACAAATCAAAAAATGATGTAAGTGGAGGGTGGTCTTCCGGCCCATGTACGATAAATTAATAAATAGAAATTAGTCATAACCTAATGTGTCTGAAACTAACTGAAATTGATAGGATGTCATCTCCTTGAAAAATGCCGGATGCAGGCAAATATTAAACTGATTGGAAACCACCCATATTATTTCGAATATAAACGAAAAGGAGTGGAAGGGAATAATTATAAAAAAACAAAATTAAACCACACCAGCGAGTAGCAAAACGAGGAATGAGGCGAGAAGCAAGGGGTTGTGCCAAGCCTCGATGAGAAATAAAATCGATTAGGAAGAGACTACATGAATACCTTAAGGGCAGGAACCTCCCACCAGATATTTGCATTCTTCCTCTGATAAATTGGGGAAAGAAATAGCTAGAATTTCTTATGAAACTTCATACCAAGTACAAGGATGCAAAAACCCCATTTTTCTATATAACTACGCGAATAAGTATAAAATAAATACTCAAAAGTAAATGAAACCATGGGTGAGGCCTTAACCCATAATGGTATGAGTAATACACATAAGTGAACTACGTACAATGATTGTAACCAAAATGTGATCAAAATTTATAAGCGAGAGGTAAATATATAACCCATAAAATTATGAGTAAAATAAGAAAATAGTTCTTTGTTGTGTCTGACAGTTAAAAGGAAAACACGAGAATTAAAAGGAAATAAAGGATATTCCTTATTTATCCTACGATACCATTCAAAATAATTTAAGTAAACCTATAGAATGAGGAGTTTACCCTATTATAAATCAACATACTATCATAACGGAAATCAAAATTTACGCATATGGATAGGATAGATAAATACAACACATGTACATAATTAAGTAAGTATAATTAATGACCCTGTGTGATACAGAACTTTAATACAATTTGAAATAGAATCAAAGAAATTCCTAAGACCTTTACCAAACCCCACCAAAATCATATGAGTAAATCGAGAGAAATATTAATTGCTATCATGAAGAGTTCTATTTGTAGTTACGCGGTGAACATAAAACAATAGCATAATGTAAAACCAATAACTATACTAAATAGAAAGAAAACAAAATTGTAAGGGAATGTAGACAATGGAATAATCCGACGGTAATAAACAAAGAACTAAATGAGATAGATTTATCTTGACCTAACTGTGGTAATCACATAATTAAAGCCATAACCTAAAGAGTCATGAGGGGATTATTCTTTGGAATGGTGAACATATCATATAGCAAATAATTCGAAGACCTAATCATGGAAGAGTGGTAGTATACATAATGAAAAAATTTAAATGCAAAAATCAATGTGACGAACCCCAATTCTAGTTAACCATACCGAAATTGTAGGTTATGCGTGAGACAATAGAGAAATTTGATAGGGCTTAGAGGATTTGAATATCTTACAAAATTAAATACACAAAACAATCAATAAAGAAAAAATTATGAATGCGACTCATGAAACAAACCAACCATTTACAAATTCGGATGTGAATTGAAAAGCCCATAAATTAGGGTAGGAAGGAATAAAGAATATACTTAGTAATACAAGATATTATATATAGCTAAAATCAAGAAATTGCAGAGTGAACGAGAGAGAGAAACATGGAATCGAGAGAGGCGTAAATAAAACCCTTACCTTTATGAGAAGAGCGGAGGTCGAAAGTCTTTGCAGTTAGACTCAAGGGTATGTGCCATTGGCTCTTTGTGAGGAACGAACTTAGGGTCTTTACATCTGAGCAAGGGTCTTTTATTAAGTTCCTACACACTAGAGACGGAAGGGCTCCTCCCTCCAAATAAAAATCAACCCATAATTAGATTCATATTCTAAAAAAAATAGAAATAAAGAACTAAAAAATAGGTAAATTGACGAGATATTACTTGAGAGAATGATGAGTACACCCAAGCAATATGGGGTTTCCACACCAAATCCAAACAAAAATACATTAGATACCATTATGACTAAAATGTCTTGACAACAAAAAGAAACATAGTGAAATCATTACATGTGTGAGGTCATGGCAATGAAAACATGCACAACACCAATTTTGGCCCAGAAAGCGGAAGCATGCTGACAATGGACTCGGGTCGATTTCATGGAGAAGCAAGACCACATGGTCTACGAAGAAAAAGAAAAAAAAAGCAGGGGGATTTAATAGGTCGAAACTATGGAGAACTTGAATCTCGCGGATATGACAGCAAAACAGAAAATATGAGGCAGGCAGAAATACTGTTAGGAAACCCTTGGTTTTTGAAATGCTGATCGTAGATCTAACCTCATGTGTTCTCCATCGATCATTTTAGCCTAGAAAGAGTGAGAGAGCCATGTGAGGGTACACATGATCTCTGCCACTTGGAACTACGAAAGCGAGAACAAGTCATCGGCCGAGGTCAAATTATTGAATTCAAAATGGAACTGGGATGAGGGTTAAAACCTTCTGTTAACCTCATGAAAGAACCATGCATATATTGTGTGTGTCTTGTGCCTAGTATGTCCCTGCTCCTGTTTAAGATAAGAATAGGTATTGAAAGGAGTTAATAAAATGAGAAAATAGTTGATGATATTAATAAAGTTAGGTAGAGTATAGGTTAAGAAATTAAAATTGGTGAAGCATAAAAAGGTAAGTAGAGGTAAGTAAAGGTTAGAGGGCGGGTTGTTATGTATATATAAAGGATAGGTTAGCTAGGACGCTTCGACAGAATAAGGATCCAAACTGCTCAAACATTGTAACTGAAGTCTTAGTTCGAATAAGTGTTGAATTAGAGGACCACTCTAAATGTAGGAGATGTTGTTTTGAGTAGAATAGTAGATGAGGAGATATGATGACCATTGAAACACGTAAGTACACGATATTAAAAAAAAAATGGAGACATGACATAGAGCTTAGAAAATTTGGCTAAGTATTTGCTAAGTTGGATGAGTGGGGAGATGATAGAAGGCCGTGGAGTTGAGCTCAAGTTGAGCATAACATATTGTATTAATCCAATATTTTTATTAATGTAATACATATAGTAAGTGGTTTTAAAAGCGGTTCTTCCCCTACATACATTTATGTGTATGTATTTGTTATAAATCTTGATACATATTAATGATTTTTGTTTGATGTAGATTACTAAAATAAGTAGAAATATTTTTAAGTAAGAGTGCGATATTAATTTAATTATATTTAAGTAGGTTATATTTTTATTTACTTAAATATATGTATATATTAGATATGATTTAAAATATTATATTATATTATAAATGATATTCTAGAAAAAATCTTAGTTATATTTTCATTATAAAAATATAAATGATAGTTATATTTGAAATAAAAAATTATGTTATCTAATATAGATATTAAAATTTTTATTTGGTTCATTGAATATTTTTATGTTTTAAATATTACATGCGATTAAATATAGGATGAATTAGAAAACTATTTAATATCAATAATATTATTTTTACATGTTATTTTTGACACCATATTAATTATTGAAGGAATTACATATCTCTTGAATTTTTTTTTCATTTTAATTAATTTATCTCTCTATATAAATTTAATTTAAACTTAATCTAAAAATGAAAATTAATTTTATTAATGTGACATTGATTTTTATTATTATTGGTTAATTTGTTAATATAAGTATTATATTATTATTTATAAATGTGTCGGCGACATCATATCTCTCATCTTGAGTTGTAGAAAGAATGAATTACAAAGTCTCTAAAGAAAAACCTATTAATGGAATAAGAATTCCTATATATATAATTGTTATATATCAACTCCATATTAATAATGCAATATATTACATATATCTTATGATGAAAAATTGAAATATAAGATTTTTTTAAATTCAAATATCTTTTTTTATGTAGATTTGATAAGAATATATGTTATTTAATATGAACTTTGAATAATTCTTCTTGACTAAGAATAAAATAATTTTATGCTATCAATATACTTATTTTTAGCAAGTACATGCCAATAAACGCTAGAATGAATCACATATCATGTAATATCATCTTATTTTTTTTGATAACGTAACTATTCTCTGTCTCGAAAAAAATCGCTAGGGTTTGTGCGCTGAAGCGAACACGTCGCTTCCTGGCCGCATAGATCCCGGGCCGCGTTCTTCTTTGGGGCACCTAACGCCCATGGAGGGGGTGGGCTCTCCCCGGGGCCTCGTCCCCCTCCCGCCCTCTCTTCTGGGAGCTTTCGATCGTTTATTAGCGAGGAACTACTTTAAAAAAGAAGAATGTGGAAGGCTATCGAAATTTGTTAAGAAAATTGATGAAATACCGAGATCTCTTCCGGCGGGGCTCGGTCGAGGTTGGCTTTATCCTTGTGCGAACGGGCTCTCATGGAAAGGCCAATTCACGGGGGCTTTGGCCATCTCCCAAAACCAACGAGAGGCTGAGTCCCGACGGGCGAGCCTCGATCGAAAGGCGATTTTCTTGTTTTGGGGAGAGGTTACTTTCTCTTGAGTTCACTTCTAAAGATGATAAAGATATGATCTTCCGAAACGACCCCTACTTCATGGAGCCCCCCGGGGTTTGTACCTAAATAAGTGGACTCTGACCCGATCTGCGCTGGATGTGCCCACGAAGCCGATCCCGGTCCTTCAGGTTAGACTCCCAAATCTCCCGGTTCCTTCTTTGAGACCAGGTTCTCGTGCATATTGGAAATGCCCTTGGGAAGTTCATCGATGCGGAAGGCAAGCAAATAAGGACGGGTATCCTTTATTCAGGATGCAACGATGTGATAGATGCGGAGGTTGGGCTACCGAAGCCATCGAAATCAGTCGGAAAACAGACGCATGTGCGGCCCAGATTATGAGCGACTGCCCTTCAAATAGCCGGAAATGCCGTATACATGGCCCGCCAACGGTATCCATCCAACGATGAGATGTGCGGGGAAGGAGGACGGATGGAATCAAGTCAAGCGCACAGAAACCTCCCGCAAGGCTCAAAAGTCGAGGAGTCCCTGGTGGCAAAGGTCCCCAACGAGGCCTCTTCTCCGGCGGATCCACGTCTGAAATCGCTCACAGCTCGTTTGAACTCTAAGCTCGCACCAAGAGGACACCCGAGGAGGTGGAGGTTCAAAGAAACTGACATCCCGGTCAAGGGACCCCCTCTGTGTCTTCCCGAAAGGCCATGATGTTGCGAGAAGAAAACTCAAAAGGAATACTTTGTTGGCGTCGAGGGAAGAGGACACAGGTGGGTCGGAGGAGGAAGGAGAAATAGGCGACTCTCGGAGCCTACGTGGGGAGATCCTGGTCGCAAAATAGGCCGGAGAAAAGAGAGCGAGGAAAGCATAAAGGACAAGTTACGAGAGCGACGAACCAACTGGAGAAACTCTTAGCGAAGACGAAAGTGGTGAGCGGCCCCGAGGCTCGAGGGGCCCACATTGAGAACAAAGCTAAATAATGAACATAATCTCCTGGAATTGTAGGGGTATGGGGAAGACGAAGATCGAGGAAAGGCGACAAGAAATTTAATAAAATAGAAGCCTAGGACATATTGTATCCGGAGACTAAGGTGGAGGAAACGGACTTCCTCCAAGCAAGTAAAGAATGCGAAATGCAAAAGCAAAGCAAAAGGCTGTCTCGGCCAAGGAGCCTGCGGGAGGGTTGAGCACTCTTTGGAATGATAAAGTTCTCGTTCATCTCTCTGTAATTTTAAACTTTACTCACCGTGCTCTAAAAATGCGGCATCTTGTCACTAAAGAATACTTTTGTCTCTTTAATGTATATGTTGGAGTCGATGCGGAAAAAAAACTGTTGGGACTCTATAAGAAGCAGGCGAAATTAGGGAACCTTGACAACATCATAATTGCGAGGTGACCTCAATCTCACGTTATTCCACTACGAAAAGAGAAGGCCGCATTGTGCGAGATGCGTGAGGAATGGGCGGAGGGATGTACCGCAATATTGGGATTCTTTGGCCATCAAGCCCTCTTCGAGTGATTCCTTGGTCGAACAAAGTGAGCCACAGTGGCATAGCAGCAAGGCCCGGATAGATTTTTGTACAAAGTTCCTTTCTGTTAGCAGTTTAGATGCTAGTATGCAAATCCTTCCTTGCGACATGTCTGATCGTAAAAGCCTATCGAGCTTGATCTCCAGGGCTCACCCGACCTCGGCCCATTCGGTTGATTTAGCCTACGGGTCGAAGATCCAATTTCATGCGATTGTCGAAAAGTTGGTCTCGACGGTCAATGGATCACCCTTCTTCGTGTGGGAAGAAAAACTCGGAAGAACGAAAACTTGTAAAATCTTTGAGCCCAAAAACTCTTCTTGACATCGAAGAGAAAAATCTCAAAGTCAGCTGGAAGCACACCACTTACGCTTTCGGAGGCTACATGTACAACTAGAAATCTCGATAAGGAGAATTCAACTCCAACGACGCTACAAAGCCTGCTGTGGAAGAAGAGGGATTTTGAAGTTAAGTCTCGTTTTATAGCTCGAAAGCGGAGACAGAAAATTCCTCTTTCTTTTCCTGACAAACTCGAAACGGCGCCAACACCATATCGCAAGATTAAGGATAATAATTCAACCATAAAGATTTTACGAAGCATTAAACGAGAAGCGGCTTTTCTTCACTTCCCGAAGTTGTACGGTGAGTGAATACGATTCAGTGCAGTCTTACGGGAACGGGTCCCTCCTTCAATCTACTGCGAGATGAACCATCTTCTAGAAGCCAAAGTCACCAAAGTGAGGGTCAAAGATACTCTCTTTGCCATGGATCACAATGGCTTTCGAGATAGGATCGTTCTGCTTGGTTTCATAACGATCACATTGGCACATTGTGGAAAAAGGAATCTCTACAAAAATGGTTCAAAAATCAGGCCCATTGTAATAAGGCGGCCTGAAGCTGCGGTTCCCTTGCCTCTTCCCCCGAGAAAAGCGCCAATTCCTTGACAGTTACTTCTATCTCTCCTGCCAACATTGGTTATAAAGTAGTCACCAAGTAATGTAAACGAGGCTAAAATATCTTCTCTACAATCATTCACGAAAATCAGGGGGCTTTATTCACGGTAGGCAAGCTAGTGGACAATTTCATTTTGGTTCAAAAATTCTCTCAAGTCGGCCGGCGTAAGGAAAGAGGTATGGTTGTCAAAGCCCGGACTTAGCTAATGCCTTCGATCGGGTACGGGCATTGCTTCCTTTTGAATGTTACGAAAAGACGGATTTTGAGAACTTTATAAAAGCTGGATTCGGGCCTGTCTGGGAAGGCCTTGGATTGCTCCCCTTGTTAATGGTAAGAAGCGACCGAGATTCTTCGAAGCCTCGAAGGGACTAAGACGGACTGCCCCTCTTTCTCCCATACATTTTGTCCTCCGGAGCCCTCGTTCATCGGTTTCTGTCTAAACAGAAAATGCAAGAGCGAGGAGATCACGGGGCTTTGCATTGCCGGAGGAGTTAAGCATCCCAACCACGCTAACCCGCCAGGTAATGCTTTCTTTATTTCGGGGGCATGACACTACCGTTGACTGCTTGACTTTAAAGGAAAGTTTGTAGATGAATATTGTGTGGTGTGAGAGTAACCTCAACAAGGAAATACTTATTTACGGTTGGAATACTCACTCGACTTGCTCGGCTCCCATTGCGAAGTGTTTTGGCTTTCACCGACCTCTCGGCTCGGACTTCTTTTCGAATACCTTGGGCTTCCTATATTCCTCGAGGCCTAGGTAAGGATTGGCTCCCCCCAGTGGAAAAATTCAAAATTAAGCTCCCGGAGCTTGAGGGCTCACGGCACCGATATTGCGGCGGTATTTATCCTCATCGAAAGGCGTCACATGCGGTCTTCCCCTATTTCGATTCTGTTCTATTGACCCCAATTGGCATCCTTGAGAAAAATGGAAACCGACATATTCGAAACTTCTTTGGAAGGGCGAGCAAAATGAAGAGGAAATTCCTACGGTTAGCGGGAAGCTGTCTCCGAGCTTCGGCCCCGAGAGGGGGGGCTAAACTTCAAGAATCTCTCTCTTGAGAACATAGCCATGGGGAGCAAGTTGCTGCGGAAGTCATTAGCCCAAGCACGGAAGGACGATTAACACTACGGAAGAAATATTTTAAAGAAGAACTCGAGATACTGAAGTGGTCCTCTCCCCCCAGCTCCTCTCCCTTTGCTGAACTACTGTCAAAGGCACCCCCGGTCGACTCAGCCTTGTTGGATTCCGGAGAAGGAGTAAGAAGATAAATATACGAGACGGACGATAATGTCTGGATATCGATCAGTGGTGGCCCAAATTCCTCTTTGAACGCGATTCGTTCTTCCGGTTGACTTACTGGCAGGGAAAACTACGCTGTGGGACATCTCCTTGTGGGATGGAATAGCATTAGGCAGTGAATTTCTTTGACGTGCCTCTAGAACTCCTTCGAGTTGCGATTGTCTTCGCTCATCTTTGGATAGTATTGCCTTATTCATACGAAGGGTCGCGTGGAAATTTGGGGTTTCTTGTTGGGTTACACGGTAGCCCAAGGCTACGTAAAGCTCACCTTGAGGCCTTATCACGTCCCCAGGACCCTACCCCTTGAGCTGCCGATGCGGCGTACGCACTCTGCGCACAAAAAAATCGACATGTTACGTGGCTTCTTTGCCACGAGAAAATTCTCCCACCGGACCAGGCAAGCTGAAAGCAGGTTTCCATGGTCGGGTCAGTGCTCATTGTGCGGAGAAAATGTGGATAACACACACTTGATCTTGAATTGTAAATTCAACGTGCGGGTTTGGAGGCGAGGGCGATGGATTCTCGGAACCCCAATTTTTGTCCTTCCCTCCTCTATTCCTAATCTTTTTGCAAATTGGCCGAGCAGTTGCCGGTCCTCCACCCCGAGCAAAGTGATAAAAAAGGTGTGGTGCATGCCCTCCCCGAAATGTCTTTCTTCAGCGGATGCGACGAGCGAAACGACGTCTTTGGGAATGCTAAGCATGATGTCGAGGTGGTGGCGGCCCAAGATAATTCAGATTAAAGGAAAGCTTGGATAATCGAAAAGATGCCTCGAAATCTTACTCGATTAGATTCGATCTGAGGTACACTCCCTAAATGCGCAATTTCTTGTGACATGACCTTGTTCCTCATTGAAGATTGACGAAATAAGAGGAAGAACAATCTGCAAGGTTTCAAGAATGGATCTCGAGCAACGGTGCCTCTTTCTTTGATGGGGCCCCGAAAGGGCAGCCGGGAAGGGCGGAGCGGGAAAGTATTGTAAAAAATGCGCAGAAGATGTTTTGATTCACTGACTTTCGCCAGGGTGCCGGGGATCGACTCGACGTTGACGAGAGGCGGCCTCCTTGAGGCCTTGTCCGCTCTTGAATCCAGAAATCAAGGAGGTTAATGTTTTGGGGATTTAGTGATAATCGAAATTATGGCGACAATCCTCCAGGATCTTGGGTGCTTGGTGATATCCGGAGAAGCCCGAACTTTGGGGAAATTGTTTAAAAAGTTGAGCTACTATCATGTGTTTGAGAGAAAACAACAAATAAGCGAGACCTTGAAGCAAATAAAGTTGTCCTCATCTCTTTGGAAGCGATGGTCGAGACGAGGACGAAACATAGGATCCGATTCCATGTCTGCCCGACAAATGTTTCTGCTTTCTATTGAATGGGATTTGTTTGTATTTTTAAGCTAAGGAAATCACAAAATCGAGTGCATAATTGTAGTCGAAAAGTGGAAAGTGACTCACCAGTCTCATAGCACTTTTGGCTATGATACTTCACAGGCCCCTCTTCCCTCTCATTTAACCGAAATGCGGCATTTAGACCCGGCCAGTTAGTATATCTCATAGCAATAGATTTCTGTAAAAAAAAAAAAAAATATATATATATATATATATATATATATATATATATATATCAATACTATTTTTTTTTAAATGACATACCATCTCCATAATATTGGAATAATTACCTTTTAGTGTAAATAAAGTAGATGTAAAATTAAGGTGTAAATTGAAGTATTTTGTTTATGGACAACATCGATTTAATTTGATATTGTAAGTAGTTAGGTGGAAACATTTTAGGTCATACTAGGATTGTAGAGGGTCTAGATCCCATCTTAACTTCTAATCTATCGAGTGCTAAGAGGTATCCGATATCTCTGATTCTGCACTTTTCCCGGAGAGGCTTGTACCTTGATTTGATCCCTTTAGAATCTTTATAGATCTTGAGATAAAATAGATCTTCTTTTAGTTAAGATGGATATTCTTAAGATCTCTCTAGTTTGGAGAGGGATCGAATGTTTTCACCTTGAGAATTTGTTCCTTCTCTTGTTATGATAGATGCAGAGTAAAGATGAACCTAGACGAGGTTATATACATAGGTGCTTATTTGAAATATAGTTTATAATATAATATAATATTATATCATATTCAGGAAACTATATTTTCATTATGAAAAGAATAAATGAAAATTATATTAAAAAAAATTATAATATGGAAGTAAGATAGATACGAAATAGATATATGCATAAGTTTTTATTTGGAATATAGTTTATAATGTAATATAACTTATATTATGTTATAAAACATACTCCAAAATGAGTTAATATTTTCATCTATGAAAGGATAAATAGAGAGTTATATTTAAAAAAAAAAATTATAAAAATAAAATAAAAATATATGAAATATTATAATAACACTTGATAAGTAGATATGATTAGACCTTTGGGGATATAAGGCTTACGAGGGCAATTAGATCTTAGATATCTTAGTTTTCTTCTTTGAACTCACATTACTTCTATCCACGATTGAGCTAACGGTGGGACTAGAGATAGTATTTTTAATTATTTATATATATAATATTAAAAGAAAGATATAAAATATTATAATATTTAAAGCGTAACGATATATTTAGGTAAGTAGTATTTTTAATAACGACGTTTATTTGAGATATGATTTATAATATGATTTCGGACGATATATATATATATATATATATATATATATATATATATATATATATATATTTCTTTTATAATTTTTTATTATCCTAAAAATATAAAAATATAAAAATAAATAAATAAAATAATACAATAATACATATACGTTAAAATAGATAAATTTAAAATATAAATAAAAATTATAATAATTAAAATAAATAAATAAATATACAATATTATAGCAATTAATTACCTGTGTACTTGAAATAATTTTGCAATTATTTAAATGTTATATTGCAAATCAAAATCATATCATATATAAGATATGTTGTGTTTCGGAATTTTTAACTTCATGTGATGCACTTTGGTGGTTTGTCTTCTTGCTGGTGTAGATTTTGACTTAGTGCACCAATGTTATATTTAATTATTCAGTGTAGATTTATCTCTATTTATATTTTCATCGGGCTAGTTTTTCTTCACCATCTCATTTCGATTTTGATTAATTTCTTTGTATCGATGGATTGTATCAATTTTGATTAATTTCTTTGTACCAAAATGATGAGATATACGTGGTCATTTGGGTTCCACATAATTCCAACAAATTTCATTTTTTAGCATAATTTTGAGCACCTAATCACTCCTTCCCCTTTGGAAGATTTTGCACCCCAAAATATCACTTTCGGTTGTTCATCGTATGAGGTATAATTCCCTCACCTTTCAAATGCTCGATCCATTTGGCCTTGTTAGGATTTGTGCCTTTAGGCCTGGTACTCGACATTCCTCTTTTTGAATACCTTGTTCTTGTCGAAATGGTGTCTTGCGCCAGTTCTCTTGAGGTACTCGGAGAAAAATCCCCAGTCGAAAGGAGATAAAATTTTCTCCTTGATGTTATAAACGAAGGTGGCTCATACAACCTTGTACTTAACATTAAAAACGACATAAATTTTCATATATGAAGGAAAATCTGACCTAAATACATTATCTTTTGTTCTTTTCTAAAATTATGAATGGACCATATCTAATTGGTTTTAGGTTTTACTACTCCTTGAAATAACTATTTGCTAATGTGAATCAAGCTTCATCACCGATTTAGATTTTTGATCTACACGATGTATCATGCATTTGTTTTGTACCTCATTTTGAAATTTGTTCTTGGACTACTTGATGCACAATTGGATCTATTCAATGAATCTCTTGCTTTTCTGTATCTTATATATCGATACAAAAATGCTTTCCAAGAATTAAGTCAGGGAGAGATTTAGGCAAGTATCCCAAACATGCCTCAAATGATGATGTTTGAGTTGAAAGTGGCAGCCGATTTAGCCAGCATATTTGAATATAGTGCATTCTTGCCCTTCCTTATATATTCATTTTAAGGAAAAGTTCAAATATATTTATTTACGGTGATACAGGTACCGACCACCACACTTGGGAAAGAATGTATACGCTAGGTTTGATTTTCGTGAAGCTAATCACTTTATAGTAAATTTGTCAAGATACTTTGTCCCCAATATTTTGCCACAATGACCCTCGTATGTGTTTGTTGAAGGCTTGTAAGTGACATGATTTTTAGATGGATTGTGATCGATTATAGTCGATCCTTAATAGTGCATATTTCACCAAGTGAAATTGATTATCCCTATAAAATGGAGGAGAAATGGACCTAAGATCTAATATTTAATTGGTTTCAGGCAAAAATACATGTAAATCCCCCTCTTGATCTCGAAACTAATGCTACCTATATTGAATATTTCCCTCCAAATTTATTGTGATGTCTGGCTTTTTAATTTCTCTCCGAAGCTCCATACTAGCGTCACTCAGTGACAAATAAAATCCACGTGAACTTGTAAATAAACATGTGCTCTTTTGATTGAAACGTTAACTATTTTTCAATGTGATGATGTTTATATCCATCAAATATTTATGTAGCTACACCATTAAGCTGAATTTTAGGCCTTCGAGATCTTGTCTTAAAACTACAACAATTTCAGCAACTATTCTTGTCAATGCCTTTCCTCTATTACATTTTCACTATTCTTTCTTGAAAACTCTATGAGTAAACCTAAGTTGTATCAATGCTATGTAGTAAATTCATAAAACTCAAACTTCTTGTCGCCAGATTGGGACACGAAGAAATATAGTTGTTGCAAATATCAATTCCATTATTCTCTCCCTCAAAATTATTTTCACAAATTCTAGATAAATTGTGACCGAAACCCATTTTTGATCAATATTTAGTGGTCCTAGATGGGAAATTTTTACTAATGAATACTATATTACACCATACCATCAATAATATATACTACAATGAATTTATTCTAAGTTGACCCTCTTAGAATTTTCCCATAAATGTAGCTTTGTATTCATTATCCAAATTAAACTCGGTGACATGACTATTTTGAGGTCTTGACATGTGGCACAATAGGCATCTTGGATTCCATAAATATAATTCTACTTTGTTCTTGTTTCCGCCATTCTTTCTCAGAGAAAATATCTAGATTGGAGAAAAGTTTTTCCAATGGTTTCTCACAAGAGTGTCAGCCATGTAAATTGAATATTTTGGATTTTACTTAATGCCACTGTGAAATAATAACCCCTTATTGTATCACCCAACAAAGGAACTTTCTAAGATGACCAAATCAATGAGTAAAAGGAAAGGATAATTTTCATTATATACTCTTCTTTGTCTTGATCTATATGATCTCGTACAACCACACATGGAGAACATATGAATTACATTAGAGAAGATTGAATAATAGTGAGTGATTCATCCCCAACTAATACTCTAATTTCTATCTCACTTGAAAGGATAGTAACTAATGTGGCGATTCATTGAATATAGATGATTGTATTGAACTCAATGTCTATACCCAAAATTACCTCCATTACCCTCACCAAAATTGTCCAAGAATTTCACTATAGGCACCAAAATGCGGTTCTCTTCACGATCAGCTGGGGCGGTTACTGTGTGATTTATGATCCATAGTTACAAAAAATAGGTTATCTACTTATTAATTTGAAGTTTCTCTCTTCCTACTATTTTCAAGAATACGAAAGAGGTTCATAGTCGAGATAAATGTTACAGTAGGAAAAGGATCATCATTTATCATCGATGAGACTTGAACACAGATGTAGACGTTGCTCATTAAACACTCTAACCATTTTTTCTTTTCTACACTAAATCTATAAATCTCCTCTGACACCAAGCTCATATGTATTTCCCAAAGAGTTAGTTTCAACTCTTTATCAATGAATAAATGACTTGGACTCACACTTCCGAGATGTTCTAAAATAGGAGTACAAATGTTACTTTACAACCATGAAGTCTACCTTACTCGATACGAAATCATGACAAAGAATCATAAATACAGGAAAAAAAAAATCTTATCATGTTAGAAACATAGGTCGACCAAATTGATGTATGTAATTTATGCACTTTTTACTAGTGGTAAAAAAAATCATAAATTGAGCATGAAGTGATGGGTGATTTTACCAGAAGAAATTGGAGGCTTGAGATCCTCACTTTCAGTATTAACATTATAATGCCAATGTATTACCCTTTGATGCCTTGACAAAATCTGCCAGTTTTGGGTAGAAGGAATTATACAGATGAAGGAAACATTTTTCAACTCCCAGTCAAGCTCGTTGTGGTCACAAAGGTTTAAATTAATGTTTATTACGTGGAAGAGGTGGCCCAAAGGATATTACTTTCCAAACTTTCATCTTTTTGCAAAGAACCTAATGAAATCACCATCTGTTATGTTGACATCCACCATTACCGGCCTTGTATATATTTCTGAAATGACATGGTGATAAGCACATGAGACATAACTTTTTGACACCATTTCGAAGACCAGCACATGTGGTTTGTCTTGAATGAATGATAGAACATAATATATCCGACCCCACAGTAGCTTAAATAGATGTAGAAGTATTTTTGGAGAAAATCACAACTAGTTTAGATACAAAAATATAGCGGTATTTATTAATTGTATTTAATTTTAAAAATAAATGTTTCTTATATATTATAATTATTTAATTTCTTTTTCCTTATTATTTTTTAATTAGTAATAATTAAAATTCTAGAATTGATTGAAACATAAAATTCTGAGGTAAAAAAAAAATACTATATTTCTCAGAGGTTTAAAAATTGTTTTTAAATGTTGTATGAATTTAATGGAATAAATTTGATAAAGGATACTATAAAAAGGGAAAAATTAGGGATAATTAAAAATAATGGAAAGGATGAAAGAGGAAGGGGACAAAAAATCAAAAAAGAAAAGAAAAAGAAAAAAAATCCTCCCTATAAGAATGAAGAGTCGGGATCCAACACTTTCTAACACTCCAACCTTCATCTCTATTAAGATCGATGAGTATTTTTTCTATTTATAACACCTCCCTTAACTCATGGTGATGAAAATGGTCAATCCTAGCAATAACCTTAGCCTCTTCAATGTAGATGTGATGGTTAGTATTTTATGCATGTTCAACTAAGGGAGATGAGCAGGATCTTCCATGCTTCATATCAGCAGTGTGCTCACAAATCCTTTTATTTATCGACCACATAACTTCACCAATGTAAGGAGTCCCATGGGAGAAAGAAATGGGGTAAACGCCTTTTCCTTCAATGGAAATGAGGTAAATTCCTTATCCTATATATTCTTTCATGTTTCAAAAACTTATTGAAAATTGGGAGGTGTATGAGAATGCTCTTACCATCTCACTACAACCTCTAGACTATATGACCCTAGTTCACTCCAACATGCCATACATTTATTTTTTGGGGTACTCAAAACTGATACATTTAGAGGAATATTTGTTCTAGGTCTATCTATTCTCATTCCCTCGTAAGGAAATGAAGTAAACGAAAGTGGATTGTTGATTGAGATATTTATTGCTATAACTTCTCCAAATTTTGAGTCATTCTTGCAAGCTTGACGAGATTTAACTCAAGCTGGCTTTTTCCATAGCATTTCGAGGACCTTGTGGCCACAATCATATTTATGGAGCTTTTTCGGAGTAAATCAGAGTGGGATAAATGAGAAAGCAGAGATCATTTCGTGGTGATAGGATGGATTTATTGGGTTTTCATGAGAGATAAAGATAGCTCAAATGCGTCGGGAAAAAAGCTTATACTTATCCTATAGGTTAACATCTTGATTATTCTAGTCAAAGCCCTCCCTCTACACTATTTCTGAGTTCAATTCCACTGGACTCCAATCTCATTGCAAAGGATCCATCTGTGAAGGAACCCAAGTTTTCACCTAGCTGGTGGAAGGAGTTACTCAACCTCAAGAAATCCTAAAGCTTGATCCCTGCCCCCAAGCCTTCCAAGAACCCAAAATCTCTCATGAACCTACTTTTAACAATGATTAAACCCTTAACCTTCTCACATTCATTGTTACAACCTTGTGAATCGATCATTGACTATACTTCAACTCGATTTTTGGTATAATCTCTAGATCTTGATTTGGACGAACTATTTTGCTACTTTATTCTCTACAGACCCCTGAGGATTAATATCAAACCCTTGATAACATAATATATAAATAATAAATACTTTAAATTGAGGATCTATACACAACAGGTTCAAAACAGAAGTCCCAAGAGTTTTTATAAAATGCCATCAAGGAATTCTTTTGGAAATATCACATTCAAGGGTTTCGAGAGAATTTGCAACCCCCCAAGCATCTCCAGTAAGAGAAATAATAGCATAAAGGGGTTTGAAGGGTCTTTCTCTGAAAATGTGAGGGTGGATCTTGCTTTGAATGTGACTATGTGCACGAAGAATCAAAACGGACTGAAAAGTGAAAATTATAGTCTATCCTACTTATTTTCCTCCAACGAACCCAACATGAATCTCAATACCTCTACCTCTCAAATGAAGCAAATTTCCGGAAAAAAAAATGATGAAGAATCCACTATACAAAGAACGCTTAAATAAAATCCATGTTCCATGCTCAGGCAGAACAAGTTTTTTCTATTTGTTTTCCAAATTTATTATTGGTGTTGTGATTTTTTTCAAGTATCCAAGGGAGTTCATAAAAGTGTTGTTATCCACTAGTTTGTATTCGATGTGTTGTAACGATAGACAATCTATTTTTCTATTTCTATGCACTATGAGAAATATATTTCTATTTCAAGTTATGTTCTAGAAGACGAACACAATTATCCTCACTGATGGAGTGCGGTTAAATGTGATGGCTTGAGAAGAGTTGTGGGCCTCAACATTAGCACTGGCTTGGATTTCCAAGCAGGGAGATTTCATCTTCCACATTTGAATCAAGGAATGGAAATAAAAACCCTATGGAACCATGCTTTATGTTTTTTCACCTTTCCACATATGGAATCTAAGTTTCAACAAGCTATTTAGGAGCTAGGATTTTGACAAAATCAATTCCTCTATCTGCCTTGTCTTTTGCTTCTATCACTTTGTGGTAAAAATTGTTTCAAATGGGTACTAGGAGGAAATTAGGTGGTCTGTATGATTCACGTAAATTTTCTCTATTTGTTGAAAATTTGACAAAGTTTCACATTTTATAGTTGCCTTATAATGCGATTTCTAGAGAGATTCCAAGAGAGATCACAAAACTAAGGGCTCTCAAAGCAATTGAAATTTAGAACATTTATTTTACTATCCAATTTTTTTTGGATTTAAAGGAATTTAGTGCCTTACGTGTGCTCAACGTTGGGTATAATTTCCTTATTAGAAGCATTCCTATGGAGCTTGGCAATTGTCAGAAATTAAAAATATTAAATCTAGCAGGAAACATGCTAAATGGGTCAATTCCCCCAAGGCTTGGGGATCTCCTAGAGATACAATTCTTATCTTTATCTTTAAATTAACTCTCTGGAGAGATAAAAGTGTATCTAGTAAGAAGTTTCTAATCCCTCTTAAGTATTTCTATCTATGGAGAAACTTGTTAATTGGTGAAATTCTTGCACAACTGGTGAATTGTTCTGGACTTTGTCTTATTTACTTGTTTTCAAATATTTTAGATGGAGGTATCCCACCAAGGATCGGAAAACATTCCATGCTTGAAACATTAGATGTTTCATGGAACTCCCTCACTTATGAGATTCCTAAGGAGTTGGGAAATTTCCATGAACCTTTTGTACTTGTGCTAACAAATCAGTTGGACTATAATCCCGGCAGAAACTATACTAATTCATCCCTAGGCCAAAGGTAAGCTTACCTCCCCATTCTATAGATGAAATTATTTTAGATTTTTAAATTAAAGGTTATCTACTTTCTTAGTTTCTCATGTCTTGTTTTATTATTTTATAGTACATTATGCATGTTCATGCATTTGTTTCTCAAATCAAATGTCTATATCCATATAATACACATTTCCATGTGAGGAAAGTAAAATCATGTGAACTCTAATGGTGTGCAATATGGTTTTTTGATGGGCATTCAAAATTGGGTTCTTTTGTCGAAATGTTAGGTATATTTTATTTCATAGTTATTAGTATTAGGCTTAGAACCAAACTATGGTAGGAAAAATTTTCACCGGAGGAATAATTATAAAAACCCTAGGTAAATTTGAAAGTTGGAATCCTATTAAAACATATCTAAATTTCCAATCACATCTATCTTTTATCAAATATGTAAAGAAGAAAATACAATGCAATAGCCCAAAATCAAAATTGTTTAAATAATACAATTGTGTGCCCTCCATAGCCTTTATATAATACAAATATGAAGGAAGATACAATGAATTTCGTCACATGCATGAAGCTTTTGAGGTGACTCAGTCAAACCCTAACTCGAGTCTAATCACCTAATGTGCCTTAATTGCATGAATAATTGTGCCAGGTAAGTGCACCCTTCAACTAGAAGATGAAACATAGCCAAGCATGTGTCCCTTTAAGAGCCACACTCTCCACCTAAACTAGATTCTTGCCCATGTGAGAACCATAGACAATCTAGGGATATGCACCCTGTCTAAGGATAGCTTATACATGCATTCTAAAATGTAATTGAACTGAAGCAAACTGGAAATTGCTAATTCTCAAATGTAAGTAAATTGGATATAATTGAAGGTGGAAAAACTATAAAAACACATGCATGTTCTCTCTACTCTCCTATATAATTGCACCTCTCTCACACTTTATTGTGTGGAGGAACCTAGGGAAAACTGCTGCCATATTGTTGTATGGTCTTGAAATAATTGTGAGTTATTGGTGTTGTATGGACATGTTGCTAAAATTTCTCACTAAGTGCACCCATACTGTAGAGAAGACTATTGGATCTAAAGAAAGTAAAAACTTAACATTCCCTTTTAGTAAAAAAATGCTATTTCACATCAATTCAATTCAAAGATGCTCTTCTAATTACATATCCACCCCTTCCCTGGATTTATTTAAGCTCTTCATTAATTTTATTAGATTGTAATTAATTATATTATACTTTACCATTAAGAGATTATTAAGAGATTCCTATTATTTCTACTATTAGTTCAAATTACCCTCACCATTAAAGATAAACCGTTTACCCATATCATTAGAGATAATCATCTTAACTTTACTATGGAAGAAAATCAATTTAACTGTACCATGAAAAGCAATCAATTTATCTTTACCATGAAAGACAATCAACGTTCTTATTATTGCTTCCACGCTGGATAGGTCTTGTATATTATTTACAACAATATTTTAATTCCTTAGTACATGTGTTTGTTGAAAAATTTTCAAATTGACTACCTAGCTAATGATTCTTTTGTATTTGGTTATATTAATTTCCCACGTAGGGGTTAACTCCCTATACTTTCGTAAGAAATGTAAGGGGAAGAAAATTTCCAACACTAAATCAATTCCTAAAGTAAATTTATACCTGTTGGCATATCAATTTGGTGTCACGACCCCACTTCACTTATTATCCTGCCGCTGGCAGTATCTCATATTTAATTCGTTTCTATACAGAAAGATTATGGTTTGTGATTGGTTGAACCATTGGAAAAAACACATAATAACGTTCGTATGTATAACATTTTACGAACCCTTCGTTCCTTGAAATTTACGGTGAAAATTTGTTCCCTCTCCTCTGGGGTAACCACCTGAGGGGTTTGCCGACAACATCATTCATTCGATAGGCACTCTGTTCCGAGAGATCCTCTATTTGAATATCGTGAGGGTTACCATCTTCGCTACAAACCAACGAAAATAAGCCAGAAGTTCACCACTACAGCGTTTTTTGTTATAAAACTCAGTATCTAACCAGAAACTACTTAGGGTAAGTGCAGGTTTTAAGCCATTTTTTTCGATTCGTTCTTTTCCTTCGTGGCTTCACTAATAATTTTTTTTTTCCTGTATTTCCATGTTTCTGCCACGTTATCACCTATACAATGTACAACAAGACGAAGCTCCCTATTCCTTTTACACAGTTGCTTGGTTAGCATAAAAGGCACGCTGATTGTCTTTTCGAGGTAACTCGTACAGTTTGCTTGCAGGATTTTCTAGACATCCTTCCATTTTCGGTAGTATCGAACTTCCTATTGATTATTTTCTTCTTTATGTAGGGTAACCATATCTGTTTTTTGTTTGTGCAAGGACGAGTTGGCTTCACGGTTGTAGCTAAGGGCTACGCTAGGGTAAAACCCTCATCGCTGTTAAGGGTCAACTAGATTTCAGGGTAGACACTTCATGGCCTAACTCTGGGTATCCGGGTATCCCCCCATGACAGTGTTTTTTCATTAGCATGTGCTCTTCCTCTATTGGGCTTAAAACCAAACATATAATGTTGTGTAAAATTGTCGTAGTTGGTTTGGTAATGTCCATAATGAAAACTGATTAAAGTGGCATTATATCACCAAATAACATTATGTAGATATCATGTTTTTGTTGAATCATTTGCAACTAGTTATTATTAGCCAAAAATTCTCTATCAAAATTTATATCCATAATATTAGTCACTGGATTTATCATAGAAATGTCTGATTCAATAGCAGTTTCACTCTCATCAGCAAGCTCTCTTGTTGGAATCACCAAATCATTATCACCCAGCTCTGTTGCTGGAATCAGCTATTTATCATCAACAAGCTCTGTTGTTGGAATCGAGAAATCATCCTGAGTAAGCTTTGTTGTTGGTATCACCAAGTCTTCATCACCAAGCTCTGTTGCTGGTATTACCAAGTCATCATTAGCAAGTTGTGTTGCTGGAAACAACAAATCATCATCAGCGAGCTTTGTTGCTGGAATCAACAAATTTTCATCACCAAGCTTTGTTGCTGGTATCATCAAATCTCCGTCCACTTGTAGCTGTGTACAGTGGGGTTCAGAAACATCTCCGCTCTGATGCTTATGCACTTTCTTCGCAGACATCATCCACTTGTGGCTGCGCATAGTGGGATTAAATAAGCATTTCATCTCGTTTTAGATGTGCTTCTATAGATCCACCTTCATCTTCAACTTCAATGCTCCCCCTTGCACCAAAACACTTCTCAAGGGTATCCCATGCCTCCTTGGTTGTCTTGGCATCTGAAATTAGAGGGAGAATGTTGTCATCTATAGATTCTTTTATGCATTTTAATGCAAAGGCGTCTTTTTGCCTCTTTATTTCTAGATCTAAAAAGATCTCGAACATCGTCTGTTTTTGCTTTACCCTCTTAGCTTTTCCCATTTGTTGAGTGTTGGCTCACTACGACTCAACAAGTATAATCGTTGCTTGGCTTTCACAAAAAAACTTCTTGCAAATTTTTTCTTTAAAATATGGAATGCCCACAATCAATTTAAGTTTTTTTAATAAAGAAAACTTTGAAAAAAAAGACTTTTCATTCGTTTTTTTTTTAATTTTTTTTTTTAACATCCTTTTTAAAATGGGCTTCCTCCCTTTATGAATGACCTTTAAAAAAAAACTTTCATTTTTTTAAAATGAATGAATCGACTCTTCAAAAACCACTTTATTCCATTAACACTATCTTTGAATACAAAGTGGTGATTTTATAAAAAATACCTCCATACCTTCATTAATTTTGGGCCATCAATTTTGTAGCACGTGCATTGCTTTGAATCACTTTAATGAAACGAAATCACCTTAACAGAGGAACCTAAAGTCGGACGTGCGTACATTTGAAATTCGTGTAAGTCACCCCTCACTAACACGATTCTTTAATCTTTTGGGGTGCGTTAATAACGCTGACGTGCTTTATCAAAGTTGAGTTGCGTTAATAACACACTCGATAACTCCGTTAGCTGCGTTAATGCAGCAAATTTTTTTTTTTTGGCTTTCTTCTCGAACAACCTTTGAACTGTTTTTCTGCAATTTCTTTCGCCGACGCTTTCATGAGCTTTGCCTGGCTTTTTCGTTCTTCTTCTGCTTCTTCACAGGAGGCGTCTTCAACTTTCCTCAAAACTCTGTTGCTCTGTCAAAGAGTCTTATGCAGGCTCGCGTCTCCTATCTGCTGCTCCAACTTGGCTCTGTCGCTGCTCTCTCGGGAGGCTTATGCAAAGTAGCTCTGATACCATGACAAGAATTGAAAACTGAAAAGAAGTGGAATAGAGGATTGCTCTTATCAATATTACGAATTAGTTATATAATATTACATTGGGAACATCAGCAATAAATAACTGTAGTGTAACTCGACTAAACTGGACTAACTAAAACTGAATTGTGACACTTGTACGGATGGTAAAAAAATTGAAGAAACAACCTGAATTCATCTTTGGAGAGTGATTTCTTTCTAACTGAACATTACTACCTCACCAGTCTTTGAAGACGACCCCATAGAGTGCCACTTGTTATGTACTTGGTTAATGTAATTATAAAATAACTTAGTAGTTATTAATATGCATAACCTTATGAATTAATAGTTATGACACCATTACATTTATTCTATATTATACATAGGTCTTCTCAACAATCTAAAATTTATTCTTAACATTGGGAAGTATTTTCAACTTGTCTTCAAGATAATAATTCTCCCTTGGAATTATAGTTATAGTCATGTTTATGAAATGTTCTCTATATTAAAAAATTTATGTCACTGTATTGTTGCTCTCATTTAGGCTTCAGAATTTATTAATTCTTACATTTTCATGTTTCCTATTTGTATTTTTTAATAATTGTTCTTCTAGATCTTGCTGGTCTTGTTATTTTTTACATATACTTGTCTTGTTTTGGGCTGAGATTTATCATCAGGGAAGTGTAGTAGATCACATTTTCCTTCCGTATTTTGTTTTCTTGTTTGTATACACAATTAAAATTTTGTATGTGGTTGAATTCCTAATAATATCTTCTCTAACACGTAAGAAGCCCTCCGACAGATACTCCAAGCGAGCCTGATCAAACATCTTATAAGAACAAGCTAGCAAGCGAGCCTGACTTAACAGTTCCTTTTTGGGGTTTGAGAAGGAAGCGGACAATCGCGCGGGGTATGATAAATCAGTTCAGCCAGTTTTTGTTATCCTCCTCTGTTGAAGGATATTAAGGTCTTTTACCATTTGGTCAAGCATCTGAATACGATATAGCAAGCGAGCCTAAGATGCATTTCTTCTCTGATGAATGATGATGGGATACATTAACAAATTGATAAGATATACAATACAGAGATGTAACATGTCTATAAGGAAGTTATCTTACTCCTCGGCATGATTACGCAGACTATTGTTTTCGTTGAATAGCTATTGGTCATCTATAATGCTGTATGTGGATGGAAATTTGGCTACAAATAGGAGCTTTCATTTGTCCATATTGTTATTTGTTCATATGTATGGCAACTGCCGTTGAAAATGTACTGGTTATATTTATATAATACAGTGTTTTTTTCCTTCTGAAAAGAAAAGAAAAAAATCTTCGTCTTTCCTATTACATAATCATTGGCGGTATATATCTTGTACAAGTATACCCTGAATGACATGCTATTATAATATCTTCTCTAACACGTAAGAAGCCTTCCTACAGATTATCTTCGTCTTTCCTATTACATAATCATTGACTATATATATCTTATACAAGTATACCCTGAATGACATGCTATTATGTTTATAGGTATGCTTTTTTGGACATACCACAGACATGAGAAGAATGATTTCAAGATTTAGCTACAACGTTTTTGATGCGATGGATGTTGGATTGTTGGATACCAGTTCACTAAAGTTTTGTAACTTTTAGTTGTGTCAAATTCTATTTTTCCTTTTATGAATACGATTTTTTGATTTTAAGCATGGATTTGGGTATACCTTGTGGTAAAAGATAACAGTCCATCCAAGGAAGTTGAAAAGCATTTCTTTGTAGGTATTAATTTCTACCTTTGTTTGGAAATTTAGTATCTTAGCTTATATATAATATTATCAAGCATGTTGGTGTAGCTTGAAAAATTGTATTATGGATGTGGCCTATGTTTATCATTGTTACAACTAGAGAACTCTTATATAATAGGTGTTGGTTCTTGAGGATCTTAACTCAACACATATTGTACTAACTTGGAAAATATCTGATCCCTGCAATTGTATAACTCTTTGTTGCACTAGGTTTCTTATTTTATGGTGGAAGGTAGTGCAATGTAGCAAAAAGTATTTTCTTTATTCACCATTTCTTGAATTCAGTATTATGGCTTGATCAATATGATTAAAATAGTTTAGTTTTTAATATTTTTTTCAATATTACTGCAGGATTTTCTTTATTCTTAGGGATTTCCCAATTGAACCAAAAGGCTAGAGAAAGAAACTAAACAAGGTCACTAATTTTTTTTTTTTTGTTAAATATAGATGGTCTTATTCAAGTTCTGACGTTCAAGTGTTTTTAATGGTAACTATAATTGGAAAAAATATTGTTTTTTATTTGAGTTGGTTATTTATTCCATATCATGTTATTAGTGTTATTTCGGTTCATTTCTGAATATACATGAAGCTGCCAATCCTACGTGGATCTCAATTTGTTTACTACAATCATAATATACTGCTTAAAATGGATTGTGAGTATTCTATTGATGGTACTCTGTGTATATTTTGTAAATACAAAATCAATAGTATTTGGTTAATTTCCATAGCAGAGAAAATTACAAATTATTCTTAAGTGGCACAAAGATAGACACATAATGTAGTTGGTTGAAACTGATACCATTTTCATGTGTGGCCTATTGGAATTGTACTCCAAACCACCGCCATGAATGAGAAGCAGCAGGATCCCACACTTCATCAATTTTGTGCAGGGAAGGACAAGCAAGGATCCAAGATCCCAAAGGCGTTTCCACCCAACCACAACAAATAGAGTACCCGATCCATCCTCTGTGTTTATTTCCTTACCTACCAATTTGACTTAACTTTGCCCGCAGCTTGCAATTGCAAGTCTTTTGTTTTACCATTTAAGCTATTCACCATATGTTATTCTACCGTCGATGCGATATCCGACAGCACCTACCTTAACCTTATCATGTGAGCCAAAACCTTGTTTTACACCTTATTCCTTTGTGTTTCCCTTACCGCACTTACCAACAATTAGCCGCATCGCAGATCACACTTCGCCTTGTTTACCACTTACCTTCCGCCATCAGCAAGTTATGTTATTTGTCGTGCGATGTGATTGTTATATCACACATCGCATTCGCAACCATTTAAGTTTACCACTTAGCGCCAATAAGTTATGATGTTTGTTTTGCGGTGCAATCGTGCCATCGCACATCGCGCCCGCAAGGATTTGTGTTTACTCGTGTTCGCACTAGTTGAGATTTAAGATCGTCGATCTGTGATCACCAATAAGAAGCGGATGTGATGAGGACTCAGAGCAAGAAAAAATAATATTTGAGATCCGCCATTTTATGTTTTTGAACATGTTTTACATGTTTTCATGTATAAGTTGAAATATGGCCTATGTGTCGATTTAATGAAGATATGGGTCTTTTGATAGCCCAAGGACGAGAAGTTGTTGAACATCTATTAAAAAATTGAATAACATTGAATAGAACTAGGTTTTACATGCTTTGGCCATTTGTATTAAAAGAAATGTAATTTCATTTTGTTAGTTTGAAGGAATAGAAAACATAAGTTTTTTCCTCTCATGTGTTTTTATGCTTTCTATGTATTGACTATTATTTTTACGCATATTGTTTTTATTCTCTGTGTTGTGGGGGAAACACATTTCCTCTGTTTTTTGTATTCAGAAATCTCAACATGGTATCAGAGTAGGTCTAGGCTCTCAGTACAAGAACGAGCTCTCTTTACTGAAGAAGTTGTAACATTGTTTTTGTTTGTAGCAGTAGAAGTCTCCAACAGTGAGAAGGTTTCTCTTTTATACAACCAAGAAGGTTGTTTGCTTACACAGTCAGAATGGTAGCAACAGGCACAAGCCTGAAAAATCCACAATTACCACAGTTCAATGGTAAAAATTATGATTATTGGGCCATTACAATGAGGGCCATGTTTCCTTCATAAGATATATGGGATATGGTGGAAAATGGCTTTCCATAACCAGCATATGCAATAGCACTGGCTGTTGTGACAGCATCAGAAAGAAACTTGTTGAGATATAATAAGAAGAAGGACTCCAAAGCCCTCTTCTATCTCTACTAAGCATTACACGAGAGTATATTCCTAAGGATTGCAGTAGCAAAAAAGTCCGAGGAGGCATGGGATATTCTCAAGACAGCCTATCAAGGCATGGAGAAGGTGAAGACAAAAAAGTTACAAATGTTGAGGAGAGATTTTGAAACTCTATGTATGAAATAGTCTGATAACATAGACTCATTATTCACACATGATTGGGTTGGTTATCTAGATAAGGTCTCATGGAGAGACACCTGAGGAAAGAAGAATAATGGAGAAAATATTCAGAAGTCTACCTTCAATATTTGATGCCATAGTAGTGGAAATAGAAGAGGATCTCTCACAATTTTCAATAGATGAGCTTTGTGCATCCCTCATGTCTCATGAACATAGACTGAATAGAACACCAAACTCCTCATTGGAGCATGCATTCAAGACGTAAATGTCTTTTGGTCGAGGTAGAGGTCAAGGAAGATCAAACTACCGAGGAAGAGGAAGAATTCCACAGAGAGGTAGAAGAAACAACCCTACAAGCACAAGCAGAAGGGGCAGCAATCTGAATCAATGTGAAGCCTCAAGCCAACACTAAGAACAAGGACAAAGGTATGATAAATCCCATGTCCAATGTCATTATTGTAAAAAGTATCGGAATTATGCCAATGAATGTAGAAACAAACAAAAATGACATGAATAATAGGAAAAATGTAAATTTTTCAAAAGAAAGTCAGAACCAGAGTAATGTGCTTCTAGCCTATAATGTAGCACAAGAAACACAAGAAGATGAATGGTTCTTAGACTCAGGTTGTAGTAACCACATGACTGGAAAAATAGCAATGTTTGCTAATCTGGATGAGAATGTGAATTCTGAAGTGACAACGAGGATTGATAATAAAGTCTCTTTCATGGGGAAAGGAAGAGTGTCAATACTGACAAGGAAGGGAGAAAAGAGATTTGTGCCAGATGTCTATTATGTACCTAGCCAGAAATGTAACCTTATGAGCATTGGAGAACTTGTGAGAAAGGGCTACAATGTATTTTTTAAGAATGATGTGTGTACAATCATGGAAATACCTCCAAGTAAAAGGGTCATTGCAGAAGTGCATATGACAAAGAATAAAATATTTCCTCTCAATCTCAGAACCAACTTGAAGGAAGGAGGTGTGGTAGCAACAGTCACACAAGAGGTCTTTCAAAAAGAAGTGAAAGATGAAAATTGGTTATGGCATTTGAGATTTGGAAATCTCAATTTTAGAGGTTTGAACCTTCTGCTTAGAAAAGCGATGGTAAAGGGATTACCAGTCATAGAGAAACCAGACAGCCTATGTGAAGTTTGCATCTTGGGCAAACAACACAGAGAAGCATTCCCAGCAGGGAAGAGTATAAGGGTAAAAGCACCCTTAGAGATTGTCCACTTAGATTTGTGTGGACCAATGCAAATGCCATCTTTAGCTGGGAGTCACTATGTCTTGAAATTTATAGATGATTACAACAAAAAGACATGGGTGTATTTCTTAAAACATAATATTGAAGTGTTTGAACAGTTCTACTACTTCAAAGCTCTTGTTGAGAAGCATAGTGGGCACTACATAAAAGTGCTAAGAACTAACAGAGGAGGAGAATATATCTCCAAACATTTTCTATGTTTCTGTAGGGAGAACGACATACACAAAAAAATTACCACAAGTTATACACCACAACAAAATGGTGTTGCAAAAAGGAAGAATAGGACCATCATGGACATGGTCAGAAGTATGTTTAAGGAAAAAAATTTGCAAATGAGTATTTGGCAGAAGATATCAGTTGTGCAACATATATTTTGAACATATGCCCAAACAAAGTTGTTACGAAGAGAGTTCTGGAAGAAGCATGGAGTGGAACAAAGAATTTTGTCACTCACATGAGAGTTTTTGGATGTGTGGCATATGCACATGTCCCAGATCAACTAAGAAAGAAGTTGGACTGCAAGGGGGAGAAGTGTATCTTTGTTGGATACAGTGATGAATCAAAGACCTACAAACTGTATAATCCATCAACCAAGAAAGTTATAATCAGCAGAGATGTGCAGTTTATTGAAGAAGAAGCTTGGGATGGAAGCTTAGAGAAAATAGTGAATGTGAAGACATGTATGTCTCATGAAGAGTAAGAGGAATTTATCACAGAAAATAATTCCTCCACGGTGATTCCTCCTCCACCTACACAAGCTCAGCAGAGCACACCAAAAGAAAGCAACATATCAGGAGTGCAAAATCAAGGAAGTGCTTCTCTAAGCACGCCACAGGGATCAAAAACTCCCTCGAGTTCAAGTGGAACTCAAAGGACACCAGGAAGACTAAGATTTAGAAATATGAGTGAAATTTATGAGCAAGAAGTTGATAATAATAATGGTATGAATTCTTTATTTTCTTTGTTTTTTCATGTTGATGACCCAATTCATTTTGAAGATGAAGTAAAAGAAGAAAAACGGATTTAAGCAATGAATGAAGAGATTGGAGCAATAGAAAAGAATGATACATGGGAGTTAGTGGATCTCCCACACGGTAAATAAGTTATTGGAGTAAAATGGGTCTATAAGACCAAGAGAAATGTTGAAGGAATGATAGAAAGCCATAAAGAAAGACTTTTTGTGAAAGGCTATAAGCAACAACGAGGAAGAGATTATGAATAAACCTTTTCACAAGTTGCAAGGATGGAGAGAGTGAGGACAGTGTTGTCCATAGTAGCATAGAAAAAGTGCAAAGTCCACCAAATGGATGTGAAGTCAACATTCTTGAATGGAGTGTTGAAAGAGAAGGTATATGTTGAACAACCTCCTGACCATGAGATAGAAGTCCAAGAGCACAAAGTATGCAAGTTGAAGAAGGCTCTTTATGGGTCGAAGCAAGCACCAAGAGCATGGTACAGTAGGATTGATGCATACCTGATGGATAATGGGTTCAAAAAATGTGATGGTGAACGCACACTATACATTAAATAAAATGATGGTAAACTACTTATTGTTTTTTTATATGTAGATGATTTTATTTTCACAAGAAATGGAATTTTTCTCATTGCTAATTTTAAAGTAGTCATGAATAGTGAATTTGAAATGAATGACTTAGGTTTATTAAGATACTTCTTGGGCATAGAAGTAAAGAAAAATGAAAAGAGTTTTTTTATTTCCCAAGGAAAATATGTTGTAGAAGTTTTAAAGAGATTTAACATGCAGAACAACAAGGCAACTGTAACTGGAATTGTCATGGGGTTGAAGTTAAGTAAAAAATATTGCAACAAAAATGTTGATCTGACATTGTATAAGAGAATAGTTGGCAGTCTAATGTATTTGACTGCAACCAGGCATGATATTATGTATGCTGTAAGTTTAATTTCCAAATTCATGGAGACACCAAAGGAGACACATTGGAAAGCAGCCAAGAGAATTTTAAGGTATGTGAATGGAACAAAGGAGTATGGTGTTATATACTCTTCAACTGATAATTTTCAGTTGATTGGTTACACTCACCGTGATTGGGCTAGAATGGTAGATGATAGAAAGAGCACATCTGGGGTATGTGTTTCATTTGGGATCGGGAGCCAATTCATGGACTTCCAAGAAGCAACCAATATTTGTTTTATCAACTGCAGAAGCATAATAATTGACAACAACAACAACAACATGCCAAGCAGTATGGATGAGAAGGATGATGAGAGATTTATGTCATGAGTAAGACAAAGGAACCACAATTTATTGTGATAATAGCTCAGCAATAGCATTATCAAAAGATTTTGTTTTCCACAAGACAACAAATCACATAGATGCCAAATATCATTTTATAAGAGAATTGGTTAACAATGGTGAGGTTGTTTTGTAGCATTGCAGGACAGAGGAATAATTCACTGATATCCTCAAAAATCCATTAGCACATAAGAGTTTTGAGTATCTCAGAAAATGTCTAGGAATGAATCATGGTAGTAGTTGTGATTAAGGAGGAGTGTTGGAATTATACTCCCAACCACCACTATGAATGAGAAGTGGAAACAGCCCACACTTCATCAATTTTTTACAGAGAATGGCAAGTAAGTATCCAAGATCCCGAAGGCATTTTCATGTAACCATAACAAATAGAGTACCTGAGCCATCCTCTGTGTTTATTTCCTTACTTCCCAATTTGATTTACCTTTGCCCACAATGCACAATCACAATTATTTTGATGTTATTTTTCGTGCGAAGCGATTTTGCTATCGCACATCGCATTTGCAACCATTTAAGTTTACCACTTAGTGCCAGCAGGTTAAGATGTTTTTTTTGCGGTGCGATCATGCCATCATACATTACACCCACATGGATTTGTGTTTACCCATGTTCATGCCAGTTGAGAGTTAATATTGTCGATATGTGCTCTGCGATAAGGAGTTGGATGCGATGAGGACTCGGATCCAAAACAAATAATATTTGATATTGTTGTCTCCCTGTGATTTACAAGAATGGAAAGAATAAATACTGTATGGGCCACATCAGAACCACTTTGGAATCCTAGGACCTAGCCTTCCTGGATTCAGAGAGGAATCTCTCTATATAAGTGTTTTTTTTAAAGATATATCTTTATGCTTGTTTGAGATATTAGGCTAGTTATGAAGCTTTGAGAACTTTGTTTGGTTTTGGTTGATTGAAAAGGTACTTGAAGGATTAAAGGTTGGAGAGGATTGAGGAAATGTTTCAGCTGGGAGGATAGAGTATAAGACAACATTAATCCATTGGGCTATGGAGTCATAAGAGGATTTAATTCTTCAACAACTATTCAAGGGTTTTCATAGGGAAAGTTATCTATATTAAATGGGTCTTTTAGATTAAGTTGTGATATGAAACATTAAGGTGTTGTGAAGGCAATAAAGCTATAGTCAGTCAATAATCTTCTAGCTCTATTTAAATAAGAAAAACCTTTCAAAGTAATTGTTTGAAGTAAACCAAAGGACAGGGAAAACTATAGACTTCTTTGGACAAACTTTTATTAAAGCAAACTTTTAAGACAAAAATCCAGTAATCCTAAGACTACTTTCAGATAAAGAAAACATACAAGATAACGATAAGAGCAACCTAAGATCAAACAGAAATAATCTAATCTGCTTTTGACAAACTCTTTAGGGATCTTTCAAAGCAACCTTTAAAGACTATCCAGAGGACAGGGCATACCATAGACTTCCCTGGTTCAAACTCTACTTAGCATACTTTGAAAAGATCTTTCAAGAACAATATCTCAAGTTTTACTCAGAAGGACATGGGCTCACCAACATTTCCCTGGTTATACTTTATTGAATCATTCTTAAAAAAACAACCTAGGTAAAACTGGAGGGAAATTAAGAATCCTTCAATCAAACCTTGCAGAAGAAAACATGAAGATAAAGCTTACAGACAGAAATAGGGTACTTTTGATAGTAAATCCTAATCTAAATTTTCTGTTCTTTATCAAAGAAAATGGACAAAATGAAAACATAAGGAGAAAACAAAAACAATGAGGGAAAATATCACCATTAACATAGACCAGGATCCTGTGAATCGGCTTGTTTTATTGATGTTCAAACCAGTTACATATTCTAACACCATGGATCTTTACTGCTCAAAGCTTTCCTATCCATCTTATCACTCCTCAACTAGCTCAGTAACTATTGTGAAACCAGCTCCAAAAATGGAAGAAAAGAGATATCAATGACTTAGAAATAAGCCACTTCAAGGGGGAAACCTCCAATACAATACATGAATGGAAAATTCTTCAGGATGATACAAATGACAAAACCTCCTTTCTATATATAGGATTCCATGGGGCCATAATGTAATCCTAGTGGGGCCACAATGTAATCCTAGACGACCTAACAATAACAACGTAAGGTCACAATAATAACAATATTGGGGTTAGAGGGGGATACAATAATAATAATAAGGGGGCTATACTAATAACAATAAGGGGCTAAAATAGTAATATAGAGACCTAACATGCCCCTCTCCTTCAAAAAAGTGTTGGCCTCAATGCTTGAGTAGCTCTGGGTGCTTCTGTATAAAAGTCTCATCCTCCCATGTAGAATCTTCAGTGGATAAGTTCTTCCACTTGATGAGATACTATGAAATTTATCGATTTCATAACTGTCGAGTTATTTTTTCGTGACCACTTTAGGTTCCAATATGATTTTTCCTTCCTCATCAAGTTCTGGAAATATTGTTTGAACTGGAATATTTTCTCCTATAACCTTATTTAAGCATGAAACATGGAAAATTTGATGCACTCGCGGAGAAGCAAGAAGCTCCAATTTGTATGCCATAGTACCAATCGTTTGAAACACCTTGTACGTACCATAGTACTTTGGTGATAATTTATTATCCTTCTTAGCTTGCTTGAGGGACATTTTTTTGTATGGTTGTAGCTGTAAAAATACCAAGTCTCCTACATCAAAACTTCTCTCACTGCGATGTTTATCTGCCTGTTGTTTCATTCGATTTTGTGCCAAATTTAGGTTATCCTTTAAGAGTTGGAGAACTTCTTGTTGATGCTCGATGTGATATTCCACTGCTTGAACCTTAGAATTTTCTCTTAAAGATGATGTGATGGACGGTGGATGATATCCCTAAAGTTCCATAAATGGGGTCATTTTTGCTGCAGTATGGAAGGAAGTGTTATACCACCATTCAATGAGAGGTAACCACTTGAACCATTGTGTTTGTTTATCATATACAAAAAAACGAAGATATCCTTCCAAACATTTATTCACTATCTCAGTTTGACCATCGGATTGAGGATGATGAGATGAGCTATGAGCTAATTGAGTACCCAAACAAGAAAATAACTCCGTCCAAAAATTTCCAGTAAAAATGGGATCTCTGTCGCTCACAATAACATTTGGGTTTCCATGTAGCTTTTGAATTGTTTCCATAAATGTAGTAGCAACTGTACTTGCTTTAAATGGATGAGATAATGCACAAAAGTGTGCATACTTGGTAATTCTATCAACTACCACCATCATGACACTCTTTCCTTCGGACTTAGGTAAACCTGTGATAAAATCCATTGAAATCTCCTCCCAACGTTGACTTGGAATGGATAAAGGTTGTAGAAGACCCGGGGTCTTAATTGTCTCAACTTTATTCTGCTGGAAAACCAAACATTCCGCCACAAAATTTTGAATATCAAATTTAAGGCCATCCCAAAAAAATTCTTTCTTCACCATGTGGTAAGTTTTTAAAAATCCTGAGTGTCCTCCTAAAGGAGAAGTGTGCAATTCCAAAAGAATATTTTGTTTTAGTTGGGAATTCTTACAAAGATATAAGCGATCTTTGTACCATAAGGAATCATTTTTCCAAATAAATGTATCATATGTACTAGGATCTTGTTGCAAATTTTGAATGAGTGTCCACACTTCTTTGTCCCTCTTCCATTCATCCTTGCTTCGGTTATCCAATCTGGTTGGATAATAGAAATGGCACAAAGCAATGCTTCCACCTCTTCATTCTTTCTTGAGAGTGCATCTGCAACAACATTAAGCTTTCCTTTTTTGTAGATTATTTCAAAGTCATAATCCAACATCTTTGTGACCCATTTTTGCTGCTCTTCTGAAGATAGTCTTTGTTCCAAAAAGTGTTTAAGACTATCATGATCAGTTTTTACCTTGAAGTGTCTTCCCATTAGGTAAGTTCGCCATTTCTTTAGTGCATGTAGTATTGCTAACATCTCCTTCTCATAAATAGGTTTCTGTAAATACTTTCCTTTGATTGGACGACTTTCAAAAGCAATGGGTCTTCCTTCCTGCATTAAAACTGCACCAATTCCATTTCCTGAGGCATCACATTCCACAATAAAGGTTTTTGTGAAGTCTGGCGTAGCTAAGACCGGTGCTAGGCACATTGCCTCTTTAAGATGTTCGAAGGCCTTAGTTGCTTCAGGAGTCCATGAAAATGCATCTTTCTTCAATAATGTTGTTAGAGGTGCTGCTATTCTCCCATAATTCTTAACAAACTTGCGATAATACCCTGTTAACCCAAGAAATCCTCGCAACAACTTTATGGTTGTGGAGACTTTCCATTCCTTAATGGCTTTAATTTTGTTAGGGTCTACCTTAACACCCTCGTGAGATACAATATGACCCAGATATTCCACCTCTTGTACTCCAAAGAAACATTTGGATGATTTTGCATATAATTGTTTCTCCTGCAATAGTTTGAGCACCCTGTCAACATGTTCAACATGATCCTTCCAAGACCTGTTGTAGATTAGTATATCATCCAAAAATACTAGCACAAATTTTCTAAGGAAGGGTTTGAAAATGGAATTCATTAACCCTTGAAATGTAGAAGGTGCATTGGTAAGGCCAAAAGGCATGACCAAAAATTCATAATGACCCTCATGAGTTCGAATGTTGTTTTTAGAATATCTTCAGTCTTCATTCTAATTTGATGATATCCTGAACAAAGATCCAACTTGGTAAAATAAATTGCTCCATGTAATTCATCCAATAATTCATCAATCATGGGAATGGGAAATTTGTCTTTAATGGTGAGCTTATTGAGCTCCCTATAATCCAGACACATTCGCCATGATCCATCCTTCTTGTGTACCAATACTACAGGAGCAGAGAAAGAACTTTGACTAGGTTGAATTATACCTGCCTCTAACATTTCTGTAATCATACATTCAATTTCGCTCTTTTGGAAGTAAGGATATCTATAAGGCCTGATGTTTGGAGGAACACTTCCTAGAATCAAATGAATAGCATGATCATGATCACGAATAGGTGGGAGTCCTTTGGGAGTTTGAAACACTTTGGAATGATTGTCCAAGACTTGTTGGAGATCTACAGAAATAGATGATTTTGATGTCGGAACTTCTAGAGAGCATAATTGTACAATTACGCCTAGTTGTTCTTTCTTGAGAAGCTTTGTCATGACATTAGAGCTTATTATCCTTCCTGGCTTCCCTTCAATACCCCGTAATTCGACTTCCTTTCCTTCTGAAAAAAATTTCAAGAAAAGTTCTTGAAAATTAAAAGCTACCGTCCCCAAAGATTGTAACCATTGTACTCCTAGTACAACATCAGCACCTCCCATAGGAATGAAAAGCATTGGACTAGTCAATACATATTCCCCCATGGTTAGCTTGATATTATGGCATTTTCCAGAGAAATTTATAGTTCCTCCATTTGCAACCATCACTTGACATTCTGGTGCTGGGTATAGGAAACAATTCAATTCCTTGGCTGCCTTACAATGAATAAAATTATGGGTACTACCTGAATCAATCAACACTATTACCTTTTTCTTCTTGATATGTCCTTCTATCTTGAGAGTTTGAGGAGTGGTAATTCCTGCCAATGCATTACATGATATGGTCGGAATCATTTCTTCCTCTTCTTGGGTTGGTTCCTGGTGTATATCCTCTTCTTGTTCATTTTCTTCTTCCTCTTCACAATCTATGTAAAATAATTTCTTCTTAGCACACTTATGACCTTTAGTGTATTTGCTATCACAACTGTAGCAAAGCCCTTTTGCTCTTTTTTTCTTCCAATTGTTGTGGTGTCAACCTTGTAGGTTGTGGAAATCTAGGAGTAGCAACACTTCCCTCTTTATAGAAGTGAGTGGTAGGCTTCCTTGTAGCCATAATTTTACATTCAATTTTTCTTGCCAACCTGAATGCCTTCTCCAATGAATCAGGTTCCAAAACGCGAACTTCATGTTGGATGTTATCCTTTAAAGTACCTATAAAGAGATCAATCCTGTGTTCCTCTGGAATATCAGTTACCCTTATATTCAATTTTTGGAAGTCCTCAATGTGCTCCCCCACTAAACCCTTTTGTTTGAGGTTTATCAATTGGCTAAAGAAGGTGTTTCTCTTTTTATCCTCATAATGTGCTATCATTTCCTCCGTAAAAATTGACCAAGTGACAATTTTTTTACGGGAGCAAAGCCATCGATACCATACAAATGTATTTTGTTCTAAATGTAAAGTTGCAATGTTTACCTTTTGTGTGTTTTGCACATTATTGAGATCAAAATATTGCTCCATCTGTAGTATCCATGTTACGGGATCCTTGCCATCAAACTTCCTCATATCCATCTTTGGAATATGGTGGTTCTTCTGTCCAACATTAGAGTTTAGGAAATCATGATTAACATTTATTTTGTTCTCATCATGAGTTTCCTCTACTATATTTTCACCATTAGGAAACATTTCTTGTATCAACTTTGCCAAACCTTCGATGTCTACTTTTATGTTTTCCATTTTTTCTTCTATCTTAGCTTCCATGCCTTCCATCTTAGCTTCCAAACCATTCATCTTAGCTTCCACGCCTTTCTTCAAACCATCCATCTTAGTTTCCACGCCTTTATTCAAAACTTCCATTTCATTTTTTGTTGCTCTTTGCGATAATGAATTTTGGTGCACTTGCTCTTGTAATTTTGATATCTCATGTTGTGTTTCTTCGTCTTCATGAGTCATAGCAGAGCCTTCTGAAGGATTAATGGGTGTTGAATTATTTTTAGGGGCCATTTTAGAACCCAATATTGATATCTATTCTTCAATATTCCCTAGGAATAAATTCCAACTAATTTTTTTCAAACGAGACTTATGTAATTCGAAAAAAAATACGCACCTTTTTCTTGCTTTCGAGGAGTGTGATATAGAAAATGAATTATCTCTATGATTTTGGATCTTAAATATCTGAAATTTGGTACTAAGGTAGCCCTCTGAATCCTCTTTCAAATGCCACAAGTATGACTTGATTTTTATTCTTGAAGACAAAGTTGTGCCCAATCTCCTACGATGACCTAATTAGGGACTAGTTCAGTAGAGCGAAATTGTATGACTTTCCACGTGTCATTTCTTCCTCCTTTGGCTCTAAAATTGATAGATAAGAAACTACATTCTGTGTGATTATGTCCACTTTTTACAGAATTCCAATCTAATGCTCAGAGAGAGAGTTATGAAGATTTTCCCACGATCACCTCTTTGAGATGAAATTCGGTAGCCTGAAAAAGTCATAACTTCCACAGACCATATCTCTGAAAATATTGCGAACCCAGATCTAAAATTTTGCGACGATGTTCTTCAGGAGTTCGGCGTCGTACTCTAAAAATTTTAGATTCTGAGCCTTCGTAGAAAAAAATTTATAGCGAAAATTCCGTGATGACTTGTTTAGGTTAAATTGAGGAGCCTGCAAAAAGACCTAACTTCCACAGATCATATCTCCAAAAATATTGCGAACCAAGCTTTGAAATTTTGCGACGATGTTCCCCAGGATTTCAGTTTCGTACTCTAAACATTTTAGCTTCTAAACCTTTGTATAAAAAAATTTATAGTGAAAATTCCACAATGACCTGTTTGGAGCAGCGAAACCCTAGAATCCAAAGCTCTGATACCAAATGTTGTGAAACCAAGTCCAAAAATGGAAGAAAAGAGATATCAACGCCTTATAAATAAGCCACTTCGAGGGGGAAACCTCCAATACATTACATGAATGATTAATTCTTTAGGATGATACAAATGACAAAACCTCCTTTCTATATATAGGAGTCCATGGGGCCACAATGTAATCCTAGTGGGGCCACAATGTAATCCTAGCCGACCTAACAATAAAAATGTAAGGGCACAATAATAATAATATTGGGGTTAGAGGGGGCTACAATAATAACAATAAGGGGGCTATACTAATAACAATAAGGGGTTAAACTAGTAATATAGGGACCTAACATCACTCTAAACAACTAACAGTAACAGCCTTCTACAACCAACCAAGAACCCTTTCTAATGAAGTCCTCATGCTATATTTATAAGCGAATGAGGAGGTGAAATGAAAGATAGGGTTAATATATTTCATTTATGATTGAGTTAATGATTTTTGACATTTGAGACCATGTAAGGCCCAAGGCAAAAATATCTGAAAATGAGTTACTCTTTATAATGAATGCTATTTAATTTCTGAGCTACTTAGTTGTAATATTTGACTTTAGGCTTTTTGATAAATTTCAATAACTATTGAGCTGCCTTTTGGAAATATCTTTGACTGCAATAACTATTGTATGCCTTTGAGGAAGTAACTGCTTCATGGATTTAACATTCGAAGCATGCTTTGGGCTGATTCGTTTTGATCTGTTTTTTTAAACTCTGTTTAAGGCCTGATTTTGCTTTAGGCTCTCATAATCATCCTTACTGTCTTTTTCACTTTATTGACTATTTTCACCTTTAGACATTTGTCCTCAATTTTGTCTTTATCCTTAATCTTTATGCTAATCCTCTGTTTTTTCCTTAATTCTTTGATTAGGCCTTTATTCTCTTTGTGTCTTCATTCTTCACTGATCTTTTCTGTCTGTCTATATGCAGAGTTCCTTATGTATCAGAGGGTTTCTTTGACTGAATCAATGGTCCAGAATCACTGATTTGAACCTCATAATCAAACCCCGGATCCCTTTTTCCGGTTTATCTATCCTCGAGGATCGTCATCCAGAGACCTTGCCACTTATTTGACTATGGGATGGCCTTGTAGCTTCGGCCGCCATTAAACCTGCAACAAAAACGAAAATATTAAATAAAACCTGTGTTCTTGGTAAAAAAATGCGTTTCAAAGGCTTGAGGAGGCATCGGAGCAATGTACAGAGAAAGGAAGATGTGCAGAGGGGCTCCATGTGCGGAACCAGGAAGAACAGTGGATAATTTTGAATTTTGGGCGCGAAATGGTAGAAGGCAGTTTTGCAGAAAACTGGTTGTTTTCGCATGGATAATGGCCGATAAGTGGTTTAGATACATATGGGCGCGATACCATTGGGGAGGTGACACCTATCCCTAGGAAAAATGGCCATTTTGCGTTGAAATGGGGTGTTAACCCATTCGGGAAAATCGGGTGCGATATTGATTGCGGACCATTGGATCTGGGGGAGCCAAATCCACTGCGGAGGTTGAGCGCGATCGTGGGGTGCAACTTTGGAGGGGCGATAGAGGGTTACAGGTGGCAGATGGGGATTGGGCGGCAGTCTTCTGAGTGGAAGGTGGGGCCAACGGGATGATGTGATTTAATTTGTCATGTAGCGGAATGTTTTATCGGTGAGGGTTAAAGGGTCAGGATCGTGAGAGCCATTAGATCTGGAGGATCTATGGTCAAGATTAGTTGGTGGGGTGGATGAATGATGGATGATTGGGAGAAAGGATGATGAGGGGAAAGCCCGATTACCGTTAGATCGAAAAGATCAATGACTATGATTATATCAGGGAAAATAATGGCGCGGTGGGTAAATTATAAAAGAAGGGGGCTTTAGATAAGGTGCGGGGATGTGGTCCGATGGGAAATAAAATAGGACCAGGGTCAGAATGAAAGGGGCTTAAGCTTAGTGAATGGTTGTGGGCCTGGATTGTATGAAGAAAGGGGCAGAAGGCTTAAGCCTGAAGGATATTAAGGCCTTATTTTACAAAGGGTTAAAATAGGCCTAAATAAGGTGTTTTTAAGCCTTTTTTAAGGTTTTGGTAAGTTTAGAAGAGGGTTTTTTTAAACCAATCAAAGGGGTTTTCATGGTTTTAAAAAAAAAGGTTTTTTAAGGGAATGGAGGATAAATGGAGGGGAAATGGCTGTTTAGAATAGGAGTAAAAATGGAAAAATGGGGGAATGAAATGGAGGTGAAAATGGTGAAAATAGCATGAAATCAGTTTCTTTTTTAATCAGCAGGTTAACTTGGAATGGATTTGAATGAAGATGTTTAGTGAATGGATAGCTTAAAGATAATGAACTTAGTGAGATTTCAGAAACTCACAAGTTTTTTCACAAAAGCTTGTTTTTAGAAATCTAAGGAACTATTTAGCCATCATTGGGTATAATTTTTTGTATAGATGGCTAACAGTGGCTCCACTTGGGGAAGGCAGCTCCTTGGAGGTGTCAAGAACCTTAGATAACAAATCTCTAGAAAGTAGACTAGTGCCTTGTCTTTTTGCATTTTGACAACCCTCCTTGAATTGATGATTTTGCTGCTCAGAGATGATCTGCAATATTATATCATGACTGATATTTTACCCAAACTTCTACCTACACAACCTACTTTCCTAACATTTTCTCTCCTTCGGTGGGTGCATTTAGACTTGCAAACCCTTGTAACATCAATTTTTCTTTCTTTTGAAAATAGGAAGCTATCTACTTCTACCCTTATATCATCCAAGAGTTCAGATTAAACTGATGAACTCATTATTTCTCTACGTATTCTAACTATCTGTCAAGATTAAACTATTTGACAGATTTTCATTCTCTAGTCTAAATCAGGAAATTGAAACATAATCAAATCAGGATTAGACAATTTGATTTGTTATGGGGCTATGGCATTTTGCACAAGCTGCACATAGACATTATTTGTAGAAATTTTAAAACAAAACTATGAAGGCTTGGGATCTGAAATTGATAAGTATCCTTATTTCTTTCTTTGGTTCATATTTTGATATTTTTAGAACCATTTCTCTCTTCTCCTAATATATTCTACTGATATGCCAAGTTTACATTGTTTGGAAGATCTTCATTCACTAACCTATTAGCAATAAATTTAAACTTATTCAATCATTATTAAGCTGTATGATTGAATAAAATTTCTTCTTTCAAAGTAGTGGCATTTGGACTTGCACACTTTCAGATTTTTTTTCTTTTTTCTTTTTTGGTATGGGGCTGTACCTATTCTTTTATTTGCCCTCTTTTCTCTTTTCCCTTTTTTTTTGGTGTTTATTCCTTTAAGTATTTTTCTTAAAACAATGTTATTTACAATGGAAAAAGCTTTGAACTGAGTTTTTAACCAAAATAAAGTTTGAGCATCCTGCCATTGGCAGGACCTCCAAAAAGTTATGTTCCATTCATCTCTTGAAGGAAGAATGCACTATTACCTATAGCAGACTGAATGAGATAACGGACTTTCCATAAATTTTCAAACTTTCATGTCTGCCCTTATCTTCCCTCCTAGAATCCCATTTTAGTACCTTGTCACCAATGTTAATATCATTTGCTTTTGTTCTTTTATCAAACAGCTTCTTGATGTTTTCTTGTACTTGTTGTGCTCTATTGTAGACTTCTTCTCTGGTTTGCTGTAACTGGAAAGTCTGATTTATTCTTCTTATCATATCATCTTCTTCAGACTGTACTTCTTGGATCAACTTCATTACTAGCACTCCTAAACTGGTTGGAAATATTGCATCTACTCCATAAACTAGTTGATAAGGGGACATCCCAATTAAATTTTTAGTTGTCAATATTTCTTCCCATAGTGCATGTACTAGCTTGTTGTGCCATGATTTTTATTTTCTTCCAACAACTTCTTGATGATGTTTACCAAATTCTTGTTTGAGGATTCTGCCAACCCATTACCTTGAGGGTAATAAGCTGTGGAATGACCCAATGTAATTTGATATTTGTGGCAAAAGTCCACCATCATTTTGGATCTAAAGGCAATTTCATTGTCTGTGATAATCTTTCTAGGACACCCAAATCTAGACAAAATATGGTGTTCAAGAAATTTAATGATGACTAGATCAGTGGCAGTTTTAGAGGGGATGGAATCTATCCATTTGGTGAAGTAATCTGTTGCTGTGAGGATCCATTTGTGTTGGGTAGATGAAGAAGGATGGATTTCCCTAATGAATTCTAGACCCCATTGTTAGCAATGATAGGATGCAGAAGTAAGGGTAGAAACTTTCTTTTGCCTTCAAAGATTTGACACTTATGGCAGGCAATTATCATTTTATGGAAATCTTGAAAGAGGTTGGGCCAGTAATAGCCAGCTCTAAGGATTTTGTTAACAATAGTTTTCCAATAGAGGTGGCTTTCACATTCTCCTTCATGAAACTCATGCTTGATCTTATCTGCATCATTCTCAGGAAAACATTTAAGCAATAATCCACTAGCATTTTTCCAATATAGACGTTTATCTAAAATGTAGTAATTAACAACTTTCAACTTCATAAATCTTGCCTTTGTTTTAGACAAACCAGTAGAGACATTAAGATTAAGAAGCACATACAAGATATCAGCATACCAAGATGAATTCAGAAAATAATCTTCAATGAGTAGAGTTGCCAACTTCTCCTGTTCATCTAATGCATTAAACATGTTTATATAAAGTGCTTGTAAGTTGGTTTCAGCCATAATTTTTTCTAGTCCTTGACCTTTGATGGGCTTAGTGGGCTTAATTTATAAATCATATTCTAATATTACAGCAATCCACTTTCATCTTTTTCCATCAGGATCTTGTGTCAAAATGTCTTTCACCACTGAATGAGGCACAAATGCAATGATGTGTGAGTGTAAAATTTAAACTCTGAAATATTTTAAGGCTTTGACTAAGGAAAAAGCTTGTTTTTCCATTATGTTATATTTAAGAGGTGCATCTCTTAATGCCTTGCTGAAAAATGCAATAGGCTGCTCTTTTCCTTTTATGTTTTTCTATAATAGGACATTAGCCACTGTGTGTTCTGATGTAAAGGAGAATATGAAGAATTCTTTGGTAAAATTGGGACTAATAAGAACTGGTGTTTGGGTAAGTGCCTGTTTTACTAGTTCAAAGGATTTCTTTGCTTCAAAGGTCCATTTAACTCATGTTTCTCTTTTAAGCATGTTTGTAATATTTCTAAGGAGTTCAGCTAGGTTGGGTATGAACCTTCTCAAGAAATTTATCTTCCCAATGAAATATTGAAGTTCCTTGATATTTCTAGGATGATTGATTTGCAAAATACCTTCAATCTTCTTTGGGTCTATCTTTATCCCTTTTTTAGATATGATATGACCAAGAAGTTTACCTTCTTGGAGACCAAACAATGTTTTCTTTGGGTTTAAGGATAAACCATATTTTCTGCATTTCTCAAATACTTTTCTTAGGTGTATTAGGTGTTCTTCATCTATTTTGGAATAGAGTGTTATGTCATCTAAGTAAATCACGATGAAGTAACCTATTTCTTCTGAAAAAACAATATCCATGGCTCTTTGGAATGTGGCACCAACATTTATTAAACCAAAAGGAATTTTCACATACATGAAAGTGCCCCAAGATGTGGTAAAAGCTATTAAGTTGATCATCAGGGTGTACCAATACCTGGTTGTATCCTGAGAAGCCATCTAGCAAAGAAATTCTTTGTGAACCTACTACCCTTAGTAAGATGTGATCCATTTCAGGCAAGGACTAGTTTTTTTTTAATGAGGCTTTGTTTAAGTTTTTGAAGTCTATACAAAGCCTTATTTCTCATGTTTTCTTCCTTACAGATACAATATTAGATACCCATTATGAGTATCTTATAGGGACAGTAATTCCAACATCATACATTTTTTTGATTTCTTTCTCAACTAGAGGTAATTGAGCATAGTTTATTCTACGTAGTTTTTGTCTAAAAGGTTTCTGGTTTTCTTTGAGGGGTATCTTATGATGAATTATTTCTGTATCATATGATTTTAAATCTTCATAACTCCAAGCAAATACATCATAAAATTCTCTAAACAGCTCAAGATATTTCAATTTAATATGAGCTGGCAGTGTTTTGGATAATTTGATCATTTTAGGCCTTTCTTTATTGCCTATATTACATTCTTCAACATCAGTTTCAGTGGGTTCTATTTTTGGCTTTTTGGCAACATCATTAAAATCAAACAATTCTTCTAGAGGCGCTAGTCCTTTTGGCAAGTTTTCATTGTAAGACTGCAGCACTTCTAGATCTTCTTTTTCTAAATCAGTGCATATTTCTATTTTATGTTTGCATCCTTTGGTTAAAAGATTTATATCAGCAGTGTTAGGAGGCTCTTCTTGGCAAGATTTTTCCTCAGTAGGGCAGTCTTTTTCATATTCTGAATTTGAATTTGGCACTTCAAACTCATTTCTGGACTGCATGAAGTCTTCTATTTGTTTATCTCCTTCAAAAACCTGCCAGTATATTTCATTGTCTGGGACTACTGGTCTATATTTGACTTGGATTGAATATTGTTTTCTTTCATAAGGTCTTAGACATGTACTAGCAGCAAAGGCTAAACCATTGGAAAGAATATTTTGGTTTCTAGGGACAAAGGTGAGTTCAAAGTCTGCAAAGGTTTCTAGGAGGTCCATGGCATCATCTCTATAGGCTCATAGTCTTGGATGTTTGGTAGCGTATTCTCCTTTTACTTGCCTAATTATTAGTTCTGAATCTCCATTGGCAGTTATCCTCTTGGCTCCTAATTTTTTTAGTAAATGTAGTCCTAAGAGGAGTGCTTCATACTATGCTATGTTATTATTGCATTGGAAATTTAGTCTGTATGAATGGCCTTCAACATAGTTATTCTCTGTATTATGCACCCATATGCCTACTCCTACACCATTCTTGCTACAAGACCCATCAAAAATCATACTCCAAAGAGGACTAGCTTCATATTTTTCATTAATTTCCTCTTTGTCCTCTCTCTTTTTTTAATCTTGATTGCCACTATGTTGTTTTTGAGGGTCTGCACTATGTCTGTTTTTGTCTTGTTCCTCAAGGTTTTCAGTGTGTTGAGGATTGTTTCTTTGATTTTCCTGCTTAGTACTAAGCAGATGGCTATTTTGTGGCTCAGGATCTTGATTCTGTTTGCTGTGATTTTATGAATTAGCAAACTGCTTACATTTTTTCCCCTTCCCTTCCTCTTTTTCTATGGTTGGTTTCTGATCTTCTAATCCCTGCTCATTAAGATTTTCGTCATTGTAAAGGATGAATGAGCCAAGGTATGTATGAATAGAATAAATAAGGGAGTTGTCTGGTCTTTCTTAACTACTCACCATGTACTTCATGTGGGTTTCCCTATATAGTCTTCTAGGTTGACTGAATACAGGGATGGTGGCATAAGTCATATCCATTTGTAGAGTGCCTTGAAGCTTGGCACTCCAAGATATTGAAAGGAGCATGCCATACTTTGGAGGTATATCATCCACTACTATATCCATCACTAAGCTTTTGGCTGGGATTTGTGCTAAGTTGACACAAAGATATTTTATTAGGCCTAGGCATTTGACTCTGCTGGAGTCAAAGGAGTATAAATCTTTGTAGGGCCTTGTTACCTCAAGGCCTAATCTCTCCATTATTACTTTGGGCATGATGTTATGTGATGCTCCTGAATCAAGTATGGCATTGTGCAAAATGTTATCATGGATGTTGAGACTAACATAAAATGGAGGGACTCCTCCCTCTTGAAATTTTCCTTCAATTTTTGGCCCAAACAAAAGCTCAGGTTTATCATCACTTAAATTTAAAAAATCATTGTTATATCCTATGTTCAATGCTCTTAAAAATTGAGATTTATATACATCTTGAGTGACTAACTCTGTGAGAGGAATAGAGATTTTAATTTTGGCAATTTCACTGTCTATGCTAAAAGGAGTCTGATTTTTGGAAATGTTTATTTCAACCTTTTTATTCACTGTTTTCTCAGCAAAATCAGCTTGTTGGTTTTTATTGTGAATAACAGTTAAGTTGGTTTTATCAGGAGCATTAGCTGAGGTGCTAGTGCTGCTAGGATCACCATTATGTTTTCTAGAAATTTGGGTGTTCTTTTCTTTGTTTTTATCAGAACATTCAGCCACTGTTTTATTGTTTTCTGCTGTATTTTTGGGAGTGTTTACAGGGCTATTTTTTGCAGAGACTTCAGAGGTATTTTTATTGGGAAATTCTTGGTTATTTTTACTCAAGTCATATTGTTTGTGTACTTATATTATGGAATTTTAAAAGCCTTGTTGGTAGTCTGCATACTCTGAGCTTTCTTCTTCATAAGGTGTATATATGACTTGTTCCTTCCTAGTGAGGAAAACAATATCCTTATCAGCATAATTTTCCCTCCTCCTCATCAGCATAATTTTCTTGAAAGGGAGGTATGATCTGCTGATCAGGACCCCTTTGTCTAATTTGAGGAGGATTTCTCCTAAAGTTCTAATTTTGATTTTTGTTTTGAGGAGCTGTTTGGTTTTCTTTAGGATAAGCTCTCTCATTCATGTTTATTCTTTCCATCATCATCTCCATGGTTCTCACTAGGCTATCAATTTTGGAGTCTGATGTGGAAGGTCCAACTTCATCTTTGTAGGTAACCTTTTTCTCTGCTTTCAATCTAGCCCTTCTGGCATTTAGGTTAGCTTCTACACTTATTGCCCCTTTCTGCACATCTTCTAATGTGAGAGGTTCTCTCTCCCTTAATTGATAACACATGTCTGGGTCAAATCCTTCAGGAAAATTTATTAAGGCTAAGCCTTGTGGGGGTTTCATTTGTGGAGGGAGTGCATTATAAACACTATTGAATCTAGTGCAATAATATTGGACGCTCTCTCCAGCATTTCTTTTAAGATCATTGTATTCTGACAGGATTTGCAGGGGGTTTCTCTTGACTCCCAATTTGTTTAGGAATAATTGATGGAAATCAAGGAGGTCATTGATACTATTAGGGGTTAAGCCTTTGAACCATTTTCTTGCTTCTTCCCCTAAGATTTGAGCAAAAATTCTAAATTTTACAGTTTCATCATCTATTTCTTGTCTGTCAAAGTAAACATTCATTCTATTCACATGTTGTTGAGCTGTAGTAGAACTACTAGCATCATATAATGGAATCTTGGACTGATAGTCATGTGGTAGAGCAGCTAAAGATAAAGGAAGGACTAAGGGAGCATACCATGTTGCCATGGTATGTAGTTGTGGAAACAATGGGGGGTTTACAAGTGGAGGATTTTTTATAGGAGGTTGATGATGAGTTGAAGTGGTTTGAACTATGGATGTGTGGGTGAGTGTAATAGAAGTACTAGGACCAGCTAAGTACTGTTGAGCAGATTTAGGATGAGAGAAGCCAAAATTGTGAATGAAATGGAGATCAGGAGGTGTATAAGGAGAGGCTTCTCTACTGCTAGTGTGCTGTGAATTTACAGGCTCAAAGTATATCTGATCTATACCACTTAGTGACTTGGTTTTAGACAATATTCTGTTATAGGATAAGTCAACTTGGGAATTTTGCAGAGCTGTAAATTTTTCAGGGACAGAGTTTGCTTTATGGATTGGTCTGACAATAGTTGGATTTCTGGGTGTAGGAAACTTCCTAAGGATGCTTTCAAGATTATCAACTATTTCAGGAGGGTTTGGATCAGGATAGGCTCTAGTATGGATTCTTTTGGAAGCCAGGATTTAGACCCAAAGATAAGAAAATTTAGCCAAATATGATAGTCTTTTAAAGGCAAACTAATCTGTGTAAGAAAACTTTTAATCCACAAAGTTTTCTTAACTGGGTTTTGTGATGTTCCAATGATCAAATAAGTTTCCCAGTGGAGTCTTTGGACCACCAATGAGGTCATTAGGCCTACTGAAAACCAGTGGAGTCACCAGGTGGAAGATTTTTACTTGTTTTCCAGGACTAGTTGTTGTCCACCATCAACAATCAGGAACCACTCTTGGTAGACACCTGATTCATTTTAAGAAAGAGGTTTTTTAAGTTGTGAAGTTATATATTACTCAGTTTTTTCCCTAGTATGGTCGCCATTATGTTGGCTCCCTGTGATTTACAAGAATGGCAAGAATAAATACTGCAGGGGCCACATCAGATCCACTTTGGAATCCTAGGACCTAGACTTCTTGGATTCAGAGAGGGATCTCTCTATATAAGTGTTTTTTTGAAAGATATATCTTTATGCTTTGTTTAAGATATTAGGCTAGTTATGAAGCTCTGAAAACTTTGTTTGGTTTTGGTTGATTGAAAAGGTACTTGAAGGATTAAAGGTTGGAGAGGATTGAGGAAATGTCTTAGCTGGGAGGATAGACTATAAGACAGCATTAATCCATTGGGCTATAGAGTCATAAGAGGATTTAATTGTTCAACAAATATTCAAGGGTTTTCATAGGGAAAGTTATCTAGATTAAATGGGTCTTTTAGATTAAGTTGTGATATGAAACATTAGGGTGTTGTGAAGGCAATAAAGCTATAGCCAGTCAAGAATATTCTAGCTCTATTTAAACAAGAAAAACCTTTCAAAGTAACTGTTTGAAATAAGCCAAAGGACAAGGCAAACCATAGACTTATTTGGACAAACTTTTATTAAATAAAAATTTTAAGACAACAATCCAGTAATCCTAAGACTACTTTCAGCTCAAGAAAACATGTAAGATAACGACAAGAGCAGTCTAAGAACAAACAGAAATAATCTAATCTGCTTGTGACAAACTCTTTAGGGATCTTTCAAAGCAACCTTTAAAGACTAGCCAGAGGATAGGGCATACCATAGACTTCCCTGATTCAAACTCTACTTAGCATAATTTGAAAATATCTTTCAAGAACAATATATCAAGTTTTACTCAGAAGGACATGGGCTCACCAACATTTCCCTGGTGATACTCTATTGAATCATTCTTAAAACAAAAAAACTATATAAAACTGGAGGGAAATTAAGAATCCTTCAATAAAACCTTGGAGAAGAAAACATGAAGATAAAGCTTGCAGACAGAAATCGGGTACTTTTGATTGTAAATCCTAATATAAATTTTCTGTTCTTTATGAGAGAAAATGGACAAAATGAAAACATAAGGAGAAAACAAAACCAGTGAGGGAAAACATCACCATTAACATAGACCAGGATCTTGTGAATCGACTTGTTTTATTGATGTTCAAACCAATTACATACTCCAACACCATGGAACTTTACTACTCAAAGCTTTCCTATCCAGCTTATCACTCCTCAACTAGCTCAGCGACACTCTAAACAACTAACAGTAACAACCTTCTACAACCAACCAAGAACCATTTCTAATGAAGTCCTCATGCTATATTTATAAGAAAATGAGGAGGTGAAATGAAAGCTAAGGTTAATATATTTCATTTATGATTGAGTTAATGATTTTTTACCTTTGAGACCATGCAATGCCCAAGGCAAAAATATCTGAAAATGAGTTACTCTTTATAACGAATGCTGTTTAATTTCTAAGCTACTTAGTTGTAATATTTGACTTTTAGGATTTTTGATAAATTTGCAATAACTATTGAGCTACCTTTTGGAAATATATCTGACTGAAATAAATATTGTGTGCCTTTGAGGAAGTAACCGCTTCATGGATTTAACATTCGAAGTGTAGTGTACCTAGAGGGGATAATATAGGGTACAGAGGGAGGTACCCAAGGGAATAATATGATGTAATAATATAAGAATGATAAATAAATGGGCCATAGTTAATAAATAAAGTGGTTAACCCACATTATGTAAGGGACCACATGTAGCAAGGGAATAACGTGATAAGCCCATTGTATTGGATGTATGGTATTAAGAGACCCATGGTAACTACCCATGGTATTGCATGTATGAAACCTATATGGAGGTTAGAGACTCTCCATTGAGAAATGTCAAGGATTATTGTATGGGCAAGCATATGGCTTGTGGAGTGATCTCCTTCCTTAAGGAGTAGGGCAACCTGCAACCTAACTCATAGAGAATCACCTCCTGACACATGCTACATCAATCTGATAATCATGACATCTGTCAGTGTTAGGTCCCTATATCACTAGTATAGTCCTTTATTATGGTTAGTTTAACCCCCTTATTGTTATTATTAAACCCTTGTAACCCCCATTTTGTTATTATTGTGCCCTTAAATTATTATTGTTAGGTCGGCTAGGATTACATTGTGGCCCACTAGGATTACATTATGGCCCCATGGACTCCTATATATAGAAAGGAGGTTTTGTAAGTTATATCATCCAAGAATTATGCATTTATGTAATGTATTGGAGGTTGCCCCCTCGAAGTGGCTTATTTCTAAGCCGTTGATATCTCTTTTCTTCTATTTTTGAAGCTGGTTACACAACATTTGGTATCAGAGCTTTGGATTCTAGGGTTTCGCTGCTCCAAACAGGTCATCGTGGCATTTTCACTATAACTTTTTTTCTACGAAGTTTCAGAAGCTGAAATTTTTAGGGTGCGAAGAAAAAATCTTGAGGAAGCCTGTGTAAAAATTTTAGAGTTTGGTTCGCAATAATTTCGGAGATATCATCTGTGGAGGTCAGGTATTTTTTCAGGCTCCTAAACAGGTCATCGTGGCATTTGCGCTATAATTTTTTTTCTACGAAGGTTCAGAATCTGAAATTCATATGGTGCAAAGCTGAAATCCTGAGGAAATTCATAAAAAAATTTCAGAGCTTGGTTCGCAATATTTTTGGAGATATGATCTGTGGAAGGTAGTGCTTTTTCAGGCTCCTGAATTTCATCTCAAAGAGGTGATCGTGGGAAAATTTCAATAACTCTCTCTCTGGGCATCGGATTGGAGTGCCGTAAAAATTGGTTGCAATTAAATGAACTTCGGTTTCTTGGCTATCAATTTTAGAGACGAAGGATAAAACAGTGACATGTGGCAAGTCGTACAAGTTTGCTCTACTGAACCAGTCCAAAATTGGGTCATTCTGGGAGATTGGAAATAAATTTGCCTTGAAGAATCCAAATCAGATCATACCTGTGGCATTTGAAAGACAGTTCAAAAGGATACTACAGTAATGAATTTCAGATATTGAAGATTCTCAATTACAGAGATAATTCAATTTCAATACAGAGCTCCTAAAAAGCAAGTAAAAGGTGTGTATGTTTTTTTCTGAATTGCATAAGTCTTGTTTGAAGAATCAAGTTGAATTAATTCCAAGGGAATATTGTAGAATAGATATCAGTATTGGATTCTAAAATGGCCTCTAAAAAGAATTCAACTCCCATTAAGCCTTTAGAAGGCTCTACTGTGACTCATGAAGACGAAGAATGGCAACATGACATATCAAAATTACAAGAGCAAGTGCAACAAATTTCGCTCTCGCAAAGAACAACAAAAAATGAAATGGAAGTTTGATGGAAAGGATCCTGTAACATGGATACTACAGATGGAGCAATATTTTGATCTCCATAATGTGCAAAACACACAAAAGGTACGCATTGCAACTTTACATTTAGAACAAAATACATTTGTATGGTATTGATGGTTGTGCTCCTGTAAAAAAATTGTCACTTGGTCAATTTTTACGGAGGAAATGATAGCACATTATGAGGATACAAAGAGCAACACCTTCTTTAACCAATTGATAAATCTCAAACAAAAGGGTTTAGTGGGGCAGCACATTGAGGACTTCCAAAAATTGAATATAAGGGTAACTGATATTCCAGAGGAACACAGGATTGATCTCTTCATAGGCACTTTAAAGGATAACATCCAACATGAAGTTAGCATTTTGGAACCTGATTCATTGGAGAAGGCATTCAGGTTGGCAAGAAAAATTGAATGTAAAATTATGGCGACAAGGAAGCCTACCACTCACTTCTATAAAGAGGGAAGTGTTGCTACTCCTAGATTTCCACAACCTACAAGGTTGACACCACAACAATTCGAAGAAAAAAGAGCAAAATGGATTTGCTACAGTTGTGATAGAAAATACACTAAAGGTCATAAGTGTGTTGAGAAGAAATTATTTTACATAGATTGTGAAGAGGAAGAAGAAAATGAACAAGAAGAGGATATACACCAGGAACCAACCCTAGAAGAGGAAGAAATGAATCCGACCATATCGTGTAATGTACTGGCAGGAATTACCACTCCTCAAACTCTCAAGATACAAGGACAAATCAAGAAGAAAAAGGTAATAGTGTTGATTGATTCAGGTAGCACCCATAATTTTATTCATTGTAAGGTAGCCAAGGAATTAAATTATTTCCTATACCCAGCACCAGAATGTCAAGTGATGGTTGCAAATGGAGGAACTATAAATTGCTCTGGAAAATGCCATAATATCAAGCTAACCATGGGCGAATATGTATTGACTAGTCCAATGCTTTCCATTCCTATGGGAGGTGCTGATGTTGTACTAGGAGTACAATGGTTACAATCTTTGGGGACGGTAGCTTTTAATTTTCCAGAACTTTTCTTGAAATTTTTTTCAGAAGGAAAGGAAGTCGAATTACGGGGTATTGAAGGGAAGTTGGGAAGGATAATAAGCTCTAATGTCATGACAAAGCTTCTAAAGAAAGAACAACGAGGCGTAATTGCACAATTATGCTCACTAGAAGTTCCGACATCAAAATCATCTATTTCTGCAGATCTCCAACAAGTCTTGAACAATCATTCCAAGGTGTTTGAAACTCCCAAAGGAATCCCACCTATTCGTGATCATGATCATGCTATTCATTTGATTCCAGGAAGTGTTCCTCCAAACATCAGGCCTTATAGATATCCTTACGCCCAAAAGAGTGAAATTGAACATATGATTGCAGAAATGTTAGAGGCGGGTATAATTCAACCTGGTCAAAGTTCTTTCTTTGCTCCTGTAGTATTGGTACACAAGAAGGATGGATCATGGCGAATGTGTCCGGATTATAGGGAGCTCAATAAGCTCACCATTAAAGACAAATTTCCCATTCATGTGATTGATGAATTATTGGATGAATTACATGGAGCAATTTATTTTACCAAGTTGGATCTTCGTTCAGGATATCATCAAATTAGAATGAAGACTGAAGATATTCCAAAAACAGCATTTCGAACTCATGAGGGTCATTATGAATTCCTAGTCATGCCTTTTGCTCTTACCAATGCACCTTCTACATTTCAAGGGTTGATGAATTCCATTTTCAAACCCTTCCTTAGAAAATTTGTGCTAGTATTTTTTGATGATATACTAATCTACAGCAGGTCTTGGAAGGATCATGTTGAACATGTTGACAGGGTGCTCAAACTATTGCAGGAGAAACAATTATATGCGAAAAAATCCAAATGTTTCTTTGGAGTACAAGAGGTGGAATATTTGGGTCATATTGTATCTCACGAGGGTGTTAAAGTAGACCCTAACAAAATTAAAGCCATTAAGGAATGGAAAGTCCCCACAACCATAAAAAAGTTGCGAGGATTTCTCGGGTTAACAGGGTATTATCGCAAGTTTGTTAAGAATTATGGGAGAATAGCAGCACCTCTAACAACATTATTGAAGAAATATGCATTTTCATGGACTCCCGAAGCAACTAAGGCCTTTGAACATCTTAAAGAGGCAATGTGCCTAGCACCGGTCTTAGCTACGCCAGACTTCACAAAAACCTTTATTGTGGAATGTGATGCCTCAGGAAATGGAATTGGTGCAGTTTTAATGCGGGAAGGAAGACCCATTGCTTTTGAAAGTCGTCCAATCAAAGGAAAGTATTTACAGAAACCTATTTATGAGAAGGAAATGTTAGCAATACTACATGCACTAATGAAATGGCGAACTTACCTAATGGGAAGACACTTCAAGGTAAAAACTGATCATGATAGTCTTAAACACTTTTTGGAACAAAGACTATCGTCAGAAGAACAACAAAAATGGGTCACAAAGATATTGGGTTATGACTTTGAAATAATCTACAAAAAAGGAAAGCTGAATGTTGTTGCAGATGCACTCTCAAGAAAGAATGAAGAGGTGGAAGCATTGCTTTGTGCCATTTCTATTATCCAACCAGATTGGATAACTGAAGCAAGAGATGAATGGAATAAGGACAAATATGTATGGACACTCATTCAAAAGTTGCAGCAAGATCCTAGTACATCTGATACATTTAGTTGGAAAAATGATTCCTTATGGTACAAAGATCGCTTATATCTTTGTAAGAATTCCCAACTAAAACAAAGGATTCTTCTGGAATTGCACACTTCTCCTTTAGGAGGACACTCGGGATTTTTAAAAACTTACCACAGGGTGAAGAAAGAATTTTTTTGGGATGGCCTTAAATCTGATATTCAAAAGTTTGTGGCGGAATGTTTGGTTTGCCAGCAGAATAAAATGGAAACAATTAAGACCCCGGGACTTCTACAACCTTTATCCATTCCAAGTCAACGTTGGGAGGAGATTTCAATGGATTTTATCACAGGTTTACCTAAGTACGAAGGAAAGAGTGTCATCATGGTGGTAGTTTATAGAATTACCAAGTATGCACACTTTTGTGCATTATCTCATCCATTTAAAGCAAGTACGGTTGCTACTACATTTATGGACAGAATTCAAAAGCTACATGGAAGCCCAAGGGTTATTGTGAGCGACAGAGATCCCATTTTTACTGGAAATTTTTGGACGGAGCTATTTTCTTGTTTGGGTACTCAATTAGCTCATAGCTCATCTTATCATCCTCAATCTGATGGTCAAACTGAGATAGTAAATAAATGTTTGGAAGGATATCTTCGTTGTTTTGTGTCTGATAAACAAACACAATGGGTCAAGTGGTTACCTCTTGCTGAATGGTGGTATAACACTTCCTTCCATACTGCAGCAAAAATGACCCCATTTATGGCACTTTATGGATATCATCCACCATCCATCCCATCATCTTTAAGGGAAAATTCGAAGGTTCAAGCAGTGGAAGATCACATCGAGCATCAGCAAGAAGTTCTCCAACTCTTAAAGGATAACCTGAATTTGGCACAAAATCGAATGAAACAACAGGCAGATCAACATCGCAGTGAGAGAAGTTTGATGTAGGAGATTGGGTATTTTTACGGCTACAACCATATAAACAAATGTCCCTCAAGCAAGCTAAGAAGAATAATAAATTATCGCCAAAATACTATGGTCCTTGCAAGGTGTTGCAAAAGATTGGTACTATGGCATACAAATTGGAGCTTCCTGCTTCTTCGCGAGTACATCCAGTTTTCCATGTTTCATGCTTAAAGAAGGTTATAGGTGAAAATCTTCCAGTTCAAACAATATTGCTAGAACTTGATGAGGAAGGAAAAATAATATTGGAACCTGGAGTGGTCATGGAAACAAGAACTTGACAGCTATGGAATCGATCAATTTCAAAGTATCTCATCAAGTGGAAGAACTTACCAACTGAAGATTCTACATGGGAGGATGAGAATTTTATACAGAAGCACCCGGAGCTAATCAAGCGTTGAGGACAACACTTTTTTGAAGGAGAGGGGCATGTTAGGTCACTATATCACTAGTATAGTCCCTTATTATTGTTAGTGTAACCCCCTTATTGTTATTATTGAACCCTTGTAACCCCAATTTTCTTATTATTGTGCCCTTAAATTATTATTGTTAGGTCGGCTAGGATTACATTGTTGCCCACTAGGATTACATTATGGCCCCATGGACTCCTATATATAGAAAGGAGGTTTTGTAAATTGTATCATCCAAGAATTGTTCATTTATGTAATGTGTTGGAGGTTTCCCCCTCGAAGTGGCTCATTTCTAAGGCGTTGATATCTCTTTTCTTCTCTTTTTGGAGGTAGTTTACAACTTGTGGAGAGTCTCTAGTGTACATATAGGTTTCATACATGCAATACCATGGAAGTGGTTACCATGATTCTCAATACCATACATCAAATACAATGGGCATATCACTTTATTCCCTAGCTACATGTGGTCCCTTACATAATGTGGGTTAACCACTTTATTTATTAACTATGGCCCATTTATTTATCATTCTTATATTATTACATCATATTATTCCCTTGGGTACCTCCCTCTGTACCCTATATTATCTCCTCTAGGTACACTACACTTTCACAAGCGATGGTTAAGCCTACCAAGATCTTTTGGAAGGCAGGCAAGCATATCCTGAGGTATCTCAGGGGCACATCTGAGTATGGCCTGTTACGGATAGACGGATGAAGGTGAATTTGCATGGCTTCACGGTGCGGTGGGCGAGAGGCGACCCAACGGATAGAAAGAGAACATCAGGAGGGTTTTCAGTATCGGAACTACAACAATTTCTTGGTACAACAAGAAACAAAGATCCGTGGCACTCAATTCAGCGGAAGCAGAATACATGGTAGCAATTCAAGCTGCATGTGAGGCTATCTGAATGAGGAAGATCCTGGTCAGTTTGTTCGGTTCTCATTTAGATCCTACAGTGATACATTATGATAGTCGGAGTTTCATTAAACTCTCAATTAATCATGTGTTTCATGATAGATCTAAACACATTGACATCCGGTATCATCATATCAGAGATTGTGTGCAGCGGAAGATCATGTTACTTTCATACATTCCCATGGAGGATCAGGATGCTGATATCTTGATGAAGGCGCTCACCAGGAGAAAATTCGAATACCACAGGGGCAGGATAGGGGTTGCAGATAATCCTTATCTTGTTGAGAGGGAGTGTTGAGATTGCAACAAGATGATGAGCTTAGTGGAAAGGAGTCACCTTCACTAAGTGGGCTCGCAGGCTATTTTTGGCGCAAAGTCTATTTTTAGACTATGTCTATTTTTAGACATATGGATCATGTTCTATGAGTTGCAGGATGCTATTTGTGGATGGTTGGTCGAGTTGGAAAAATAGATGAAATTCTATTTTTAGAATATTGGGCGAATTCTATTTATAGATCGTCAATCTAAAAATATATGCATGTCGGTTATTATTAGCCCTTAATAATAATCCGACGATAAACAACAACTTATTCTCTTGGAGAACTTTATTTCAGTGAACAGATTTGTCAAATCAGTGGGGTGAAGGAATTATGCAATTCCTAGGGTTGATTGGTGGTTCATGCAGGGAGGACTCAGTTAGAACTGAAGTGGAAAAGTTATGATAGAGTTGGAGAAGAGTAGTTCATGAGTTGTTATTCGGTTGACTCAGTAAATGAGTTAAACTCGGTTGAGCTAGTTGTATCTAGTCTAACTGATTGATACAATAGTGAGAGTGGTGTGAATTAATTATTTAATTAATTCACTAAATAATAAATCATTAAAAAACTGAAGAATACATCAGTTAACTATAGTGCATGGCAGTTTCAGCGGAGACCGGTGGAGAGGTAGGTGAAAGAGCAAGTGTGACTATCAGTTGTGACTATAGTGATGCATTGATTGCATAAAACACTCAGTGGAGATTCCAATGAGGATTGTCTTGACATAAGGCAAAATGATTTGAATTCATTCAAGGGTCTTCTTTAGAAAGGATTACACAGTGGAGGTAGGCTATCAGGTGGCAAGAAATTAGTGCATGGATTTGTAGATTTCTTCATGTTAGTGTGTGATGATTGATTGTACTGAGATCTTGATGTACTAAGATTTGTATGAGATTGTTACGTGATCTCCATGATACATAATATATGATAGTTGGGGTTTTTAGTTTCAGGCTTTCCCGTTAAACAGTGTGTTATGTGCGATTATTTTTATTGCTTCATGTGTTTGAAATTGAGTTTAAATTTCCGCAAAAGATTAACAGTGGAAGGATTCTGTATTTAGCAAGATGATAAATATTGTTAGATCAAGAGAATATAGATATATACAATTATATGTTATATAATTTCTACACATTGAAAGCTCGATGTCCAGATGTATGATTATATTATTTATCGGTGTTGAATATTTATTATTGTGTCACGATTATTATTATTATGGTTCATTGCCACACTCATTTTTCTCCTTGAAATCAACGCTATTGAGATATGGATCAACAAAATATTATTATGGGCCAATAAACTATTACTCTGAGAAAAACATTTTATAAATGGTATTATTATTATATGGAGCATTATTATATAAGAAACATCATCTAGTGTTATTACGATCTTTATTGTCTTTTATGCTCCAATGTTCATTACAGATTAATGGTTCAAAAACGATAATTTATACACTTACTGGACGACTATGGATATTGCTGGTGGAATGCTCTTTAGGGTAAAATCTAAATACACTTTAAATTTAAAATCCAGTTCTGGAATCATCTTTCCAAAATCATATGCATATTCAAATCATATTAGTATGATATAGATTTATCAGTTTTTCTTCTAATATGAGGGCAATCCAAACATCAAGTAAGAGAATATTTATGCTTCTGCATTATGTGAGTGCAATGCATTTATTATTTTGAGAAGTATCATATGGAAGTTATTGTTTATATCCATTCAATTGCAATGATTTACAAAGTGTTCTCCCAACAATAATTATATGCCATATGGCACAACATTCATCTTTGAAGCATTATTCATCTTCGAGCAACACTCATTCAAGCTACAAGACATTTGTAACCACCTCGCCATTGATGTCAAAGGGGGAGGAAATCAGAGGAAGGGACACTTCTTAGAATGAAAGGGGGAGGAAAAATGTGTTGTCATCAATTCCAAAGGGGGAGACTGTTGGAAATATTATCATTGATGGAAAAGGAGCAGATCAGGATCAACAAGGTATAAAGGAGCAACAAGGCAAAGAAGACAGAAGTGCAGTGAAACTACTATATTGAATAATTTGTAATGATGTGAAATTTTTGATTGGTTAAATTGTTGTGATGCAAAGGCAAGTCTCTAAGGCAAAGGAAAGACTCCAAGGCAAAGACAAAGATGAATTAAGCTAAATTGTTGTGATACATTAATTTTATACATTGTTATTTGATGTTGGCATTAAGTTGATCCATTCAATCATTACATGTGGTTGGAATTGATATTGGATTATTTATGTATTTTGTGGAATAATATTCAAGATATGAAGTGTGTGGAAATGAATGAATGGAAGGCAAAGAGTAAAGCCTATTCTCTTCCTATTCCTATATGGAATACAAACATCCATCAAAATATCTCTATAAAAGATGTCATTTTGGAGTGCATAGTGAGGTTAGAGAATTGGAGAATGTGAGAGAAATAATTGAGATATTATGCACATATGGAGCTGATGTGAAGCAGATTTGAAGGGAGAAGAGGTAGAATTAAAGATGGAGATATGCAGAGTGTATAACTAGGTAAATTAGCATATTGTTTTCATGTTGTGTGAGGTGATTGTGGTCTCCTTTCAAGTTGTGTCTTGATAAAATGTTCAGTTGGAGCTGGTTGAGGTAGGAGCCTCCTATGGGTGGTAGCCTGTAGAAAAAAAAATGGATTTGGATCTTCCTTGCATATTGTAGCTTGCATAAATTTGAGGTAGAAACCTCTTGTAGGTTGGAGCCTATATAAAATCAGATGTAATAAGGAGTATGAGCTTGCCTTTGCATCACAAAAATAATAAAATCGTGGTTTTATCCCTTATGGGTTTCCACTTATATCTGGTCTCCATGTGCATTATTATTATGTGTTGATGTGATGTGTTACTCTGCTTATTGCTTGTTGTTCACATATTCAGTTTTCTGATCATTATTTATTGAGTTTCTCATGTAATGGGTTTTGTTAATGAGTTTAATAAAATAATTTTAATGTCCATGAATAGATGCAGTTCACCCAATTCTCGGTTTCGTCGAGGGTTCATCGGTGGTATCGAGCAGAAGTTCCTTTTATAAGTCTAACAATTTGAGGTTGGGTCTCTCATCAGTCATGCAGGTATCAACGTGTACCTGTGTTGAGTTCATAAAACTTTCATGAATGGAGAGATAAGGTTAAAACGGATTTAATGGCATAAGGACCTGAGGTATGGAAACTTGTATGCGATGGTTACTGCAAAGACTCTCCCTCTTTCCAAGAACAACAGTGGAATGCCAAGGAAAAATGCATAATGTATAACAGTCTTCATAACAACAACCTTGATATAGTAATGGATTTAACCTTTGCAAAAGAAATTTGGAATAGATTGCATCTCATGCATGAAGGAGACATTAGTGGCTACATTGTTAAGAAGGAGAAGATAAACAAGAAAAAGAAAAATCCCTTTCAAAAGGAAAAGGTTCAATCAAATGAGGTACCTGCTAGTGTGAATGGACGCGATTGCCATGAAGAAACTATTGTTGAAGAACAAGCCAAACTTGACCTTGTTTTGACTAAAATAGGAATATTGAAGAAAAAAAACAAAGATTTGAATAAATTAGTGCAGACATGTGATGAAAGAGAACATTGATACAAGAATGAAATCATTAGCCTAAGGACACAACTTGAAGAAGCAAGGAGAATAGAGGTTGTGATGAATAATCGGCTAAAGGAGAAAGAGGTACAGTGTGAGAGATTAGAGACTGAGATTGTTTCAACTAAAAGTGAGCTGGTTGAAAAGAACATATTATATATAAAGTTAGAAGAACAAAATATCTCCATGAAGAACTCAGAAAAATCATTTATTCAAGAGGACACCACAATGTTGAAAACACATGTAGAAGATGAGACAAGCGGTGTGGTTAACAAGGAGACAAACAAAGGAAGGTTGCATAATCAAGATGGAAAAAATGGATTGAAGAAAGTGGAATATGCTCCTAAATATGAGGATATGAAGCCTGCGAGAATTGAAAAGAGCAGTGTCGCATGCCTCCATTTCCATAAACTTGGCCATACAACAACACACTGTTGGAGAAATCAAACCAAATATTATCAGCAAGAGATGCAGCAGACAAAGAAGCTACCTTGACTAAGCAATTGAAGGATGCCTCTATCTACTATAAAATCATATGTTATCAGGTACATAAAATTATTATATGGTTATTTTTTCTTCTGTTGTGCATTTGGACATAAGGTCATTGATTGAAAACATGTTGAAATGAAAAATAGAAAATACAAAAATTTTCTGGGTGAAACATGGTGTTATAAGCGTAATAATCCAGGCTACATAGCCAAAGACTGGAATTTGTCTTGCACCCTAAAGAACTCTAGAAAAAATATGTACACTGCAAGAAAACCAAACAATGTGACAAAAAGGAAATAAAGACAGTAGAAGGGTGTCTACTAAAGTTTGGAAAAAGAAGGAAAATGAACAACTTTTGAATTCAATAACTAAATGAATGTTAGAGTTGCAACTGCTCAGGAGGAGAGCAGTCCCATTATTGTGCATCTGAAATATGACAATCAAGCATATAGAAATCATTTGGGGGCACAAAGGGATTTTGTTACAATCAGGAATAAGATGCATTGCACGCATATGGGAGATCATCCCTCTACTTAAAGGGAGTGAAATTTGACCATCCAAAATAACTAATCCTATGATAGAACAACATCGTTTCAGGCGAGAAAAACTTTGTTAATAACATGGCAGCCTAAGCAAACAAAGCCAAATTTTTCGAGATGATCAAAACTAGAAATTTTGGCAGCTCTCGTTGTCCTTGACCTAACTTGAGGACTTGCAACCATAAGGTTTCCTTCTCCTTTCTTGAGCTTCAACCTTGTAAGCATCACATACACTTGCAAACAATTAAACTCTCACAGCAACAAGAAAACCTAAGCTTTGATACCAAACTGATTTGTATTTCAAATTTTTTTTAGGATTGTTAAATTTTGCATGTGAGTCAATTAGGTTTGAAGCCTCTTTTGTGAAATTATAAAACATATAAACATGTAATTTAAACTGATTTTTTGCAGAAAAATACAAGACAAAATCACCATAACAAGAAACAAACAACAACAATTGATGAAGTAGTTCACCCCTCCTGGGCTACGTCTCATGGTCTAGCTTCCAATAGTTGGGCCTATTTCATTATGCTATAAAGATGGTGTTTACATACATTCAAAATGCTCAAATGGCTTCAATACCTGCTCCAACAGCTTCAGAGTTATCAAAAACCCTTATCTAGCCTCTTTCTGCTCCCAAAAATGCCAAAAACTGAAGAAGTTATGATCCCTACAAGTTCTCCAGCAATTCGTCCTACAATTTTGACCTCCTGCAAATTGCCCTACATTTATGCCCCAAAAAAACGTTAATGGGGCAACTTTTTGGCCAACATTTGGTGCAATTTGTGGGATGATTTAAATGCCCAATGGGGCCTTAAAACCAAAATTTTAATTCATATGGTATTGCAGAATATTTTGAATTTAATACGGGCAAGGCCAAGGCTAAGCCCTGGCCCCTTATCCCACCCCATGTTTCTGTGGGTGCAATGACCAGGGTTGGGGCTAGATTTGGCCCACCCCCGACATGCACTTTATTAAACCTCAAATACAACCTTAAAACATATAAGATTAAGAAACACGAGGGTGGTAGAATGGTAAGACCAATGGTTTTCTGGTGGGAGGTCGCGGGTTCAACCCCTGTCGACCTCACCATTAATCTTTCAATAATTTTTACGAACTAGAAGGAGCCACATGGTAGCCTCTGGTTGGGCCACATGGTGGCCTCTCATTGGCTTATCATTCAACCAATAGAATTTCCCAAATTTCGACCAACCTGCAATTGACAAATGTCACACCCTAATTATTTCAAACAAGGTATAGTCAACAGTTGACGGTCAATAGTCCAGTCAGCAGTACGGACTGGTGACTGGGCAACCCTGTCATCCATAAGAAAATTTTTTAATTGTTTCCAAAAGTGGACAGAACGCAATTGCAGGAGCATTTGGAGTCAATTTTTCGTGAAATGAGTTGCGCCAGGTTCAGAATGACGATATCTATGCAAGCACACAGCTTTCGTTCAGATAAAATAACATGAGAGTGAACCCCCACACCAAAGTTGCAACTCTCTCTGGTAGAAATACCGAGCATAAGAACAATAATATGTGGATATATTAAGTTAACAGAAATATATAACCAGTAATACCTTAGTGCAACAAAACGAAGTACATGGAGGGCTTCTAGTTACCTATCCCTGGCTGTGCCAAAAAATAAAGTGCCTACTTTCATATATCACCCATCCAACAATGCATAGGAGCAAGCCTGAAAGACCAGACAAGTGAAGAGCGCAAAGGAGCACCGGAGAAGTGAAACAAATGCATCAGAGGAAGATTTGGCTTAGGGTTAGAGTCCAATGATCCCCTGGAATCCGAGCGACTTGTAAGTTGGAAGCATCACGCAAGCACCTTGAGCCTCGTCTTGTGGTTAGGAATTGTGCGCCGGGATTTAATTGAATGGGTTTTCATCCATGCCTATTAGCAGGAAGAAAACAAAAAAGAGGATTGTTAAGGTATTATGCTGAAATGAGCTTGTCAAAGTGAAATATCATTGTTAAATATCCATTCCAACATTTTGACCATTACCTGAGAGGGATATTGATGCTGAGGGAACCAAAATTGAAAATGGGACCATGAAATAGGGAAACTTTGTTCAATGCAACATGCAGTAGAATAATGAGGGTTATAAAATCATAAAAATGCTAAAATTGAAGTAGAAAAATCCAAACCATATAAAACGAAGGGAAATGTTTAACAAATACCAGGTAACTTGGATTATTTACCTGTGTGAGTAATCCTATCAGAGTATTGGATGATGGCTTTCATGACCTTGCAGCAGGGTTCACTGTGGAATTTCTCAAGTCTGAAATGGAGTGAGTTTCCCATGAAGGCTTGAGACAATATGGTCTCTCACACCTTCCAACATAATCCTTCTCATCTTCGCTACTTTCTTTTGCCATGCGTCAACTAATGCAACATCCGTCAAAGCTTAGGAACATCACTGTCGATGAATTACTTCAAGCCATTATCTTCAACCACCACCTCCATCTTATCCTTCCATGCAATGTAGTTCGAGTTGCCCTTGAGTGCATACTCCAACCGCAAACCATTGAAAGCCATTTTGATGTTTACTCAACTGTTGCACCAAGAATTCTTGCAGCAAATTCGAATTGTTTCCACCAACAAAACTCAGCTACTGCTCAATATTGCAATCTTCAATGCTCTGATACCATGTAGAAATTTATAAATACTGTGATGTATTACTGGAATCTCCTAATCTAACAATTATATCCATTATTAAATACATAATCCTTCTAATTAATTCTTTGCAGAAATTTAATCGCCAATTGAAAACACATGGAGAAAAAACAATTGCACATAACAAGATGTTTTTACCAGGAAAGCTTAAAACTAAAAACCCCAACTATCATATAGTATGTATAACATGGATCATGAAACAATCTCATACAAAACTCTACTCCAAGAGCTCTCAGTACAATATGCAATCGTCTCAGACTTTCATACAAAAATTGGCATAAACATGCACCAATTTACTACCTCCTGACAGCCTGCCTCCACTGCGCAATCCCTACTGATGAATATCCCTGAATGAATTCAATATTTCCTTTCCTTGACTACGCAATCCTCATTGTCATCTCCAATGTGTGTGTATATATATTAAATGCATCACTATAGTCACAACTGATAGTCAACCAGACCCTTTCACCTATCTCTCAACTGGGTCTCCACTCGATCTGACATGCATGTAGTTAACAGTAGTATTTCTTCAGTTGCATGTGAGACGACTGCTTGTGAATTAATTAAATAATTAATTCATTGATCTCTCACTAGTGTAACTTTAGTTAAAACTAGTTACAACTAGCACAACTGAGTTTAACTCACTTAACAGAGTTAAACTAAATAACAACTCACATAACTGCACATCCAACTCTGTTACAACTTTGTATCAATTAGTTACAACGAATTCCACTCTGCATGTCCCACCAACCAACCTTAGAACTCGTAATTCCTTCAGTGAACTGGTTTGCCACATTAGTTAACTGAAATCAAGTGCTTCAAGAGAATAGATTATTATTTATTGTCCAATTATTATTAAGGGCTAATAATAATTGACATGTGATCTATAAATAGACTTCACCCATGCATCTAAAAATAGAATCTCATCTATAAATAAAATTTTCTCAACCATCTATAAATAGACTCCCACTATAACTAGAATATGCTCACCATTCTAAAAATAGACATACACCTAAAAATAGCCTGTGGACCCCACCTAGTGTAGGTGCTTAATTTTCACTAGGATCATCATCTTGTTGAATCTAAACATGTTGAAATTTATAAATACTGTGATATATTACCAGACTCTCCTGATCTAACAATTACATCCACTATTAAATATAGAATCCTTCTACTTAATTCTTTGCGGAAATTTAATTGCCAATTGCAAACACGTGAAGAAAAATCAATTGCACATAACACAGATGTTTTTACCGAGAAAGCTTAAAGCTAAAAACCCCAACTATCATATATTATGTATATCATGGATCATGAAACAATCTCATACAAAAATCTACTCCAAGAGCTCTCATTACAATAGACAATCGTCTCACACTGTCATACAAAAATTGTCTGAAACATGCACCAATTTACTGCCTCCTCACAGCCTGCCTCCACTGGGAAATCCCTGTTGATGAAGATCCCTAAATGAATTTGACCTTGCCTTGCCTTGACTACGCAATCTTCACTGGCATCTCCAATGTGTGTGTAGATGTATTGACTGCATCACTATAGTCACAACTGATAGTCAGCCAGACTGTAATATTCCCAATTAGCCATTGCTAGTTGGAATATTATATTTGCTCCATTTTGCAGCTAGAAGAATAAATGGGATAGGGAGACCCTTAAATCTCTGTAATAGCAATAAAAAAATCCCAATGTGAAATGGGATCAGCATAAGAAGGCAAATAAAGCCACCTTGGTGTGAAAGCGAGGCAATGTAGGTGGACTAGATCCAGTTGACCAAATCAACAACACTGCTACATGAGGAGGGAAACCAGTAAGGACAACGCAGTTTTGAAGAATGAATATTTTCAAGGAAGTCACCTCATTAATGAGTGGGGTCAGGGTTGAGGAGGCTCACCAAGGATAAGAAGGAAGGGATGGAAGCAAGGAAGGAATTCAGTATTCATCTATGTTTGGTATTTTGACAACTTTCATGCTTCAGTTGTTTAGTTACGATTGCAGCACTGTTTAGTGCAAGGGATTCTTTGGATCAAATTGTTTAAGGGATCTAAAGGGAAGGTTCTGAGCTATTTTTCCACCATCTGACTTAGGTTCAAGCAGTCACCAACATCTACAGCGTAGTCTCTTCTAGAAACCGCGTCTTTTCTGAAGGTGCAGCAGTAGGAGGGTTGAATCCCTTGATTTTGTGCTAGTGTTTGAGGAGAAGGTGTCTATTTCTCTCCGGAAAGTCTAATAAGGAGGGCATTTGGCCATTTTATGTATTGATCAGATATTTCATGTTATATTCAGTAATATCAAATACAGAGTTGCAGTAGACTGCGTTATTTTCTGCAGTACTGCCTTTTATACTTGTGTAATGCCGGAAACCCTTGTCGGGTTGTTTTATTTCTTGTATAAAAGAGGTTAAACATCCATTTCTTGGCTCTATGATTAATATAATCTCCAGATCTGTATTGATTCATAATTTTCTATAGAAACCGTCATGTGAATTACGCTATTGCAGTCTTCATAAATTCTATTGTTGAAAGTCATGGGATTGGGGTGTTTTTAAGCTATATTGAGCTGGGGAGATCTGTTTAATGTAGCTAGGATGATTATTTTTTTTCTGATGCCATTTAGTATGTAAGGTACATACAACATATCTAAGAGGATCCAAGTCCTATTTCATGTTTTTATAGCATAATTTTCTGAATACATCATTTTCACTGCCCAGAGTGCAGCAATTCTTGAAAAGGAATATTACAGTGGTATCAGAGCTCTGCTCTTGGCTTAGCTTGTGGGGATAATCTATATACAGTATGGAGGAGAAATATATTTCAAAACTCCTACTTCAGACCATGCAGAACATTGCAAGAGACCTCAAGGGGATGAGGCATAAAGGAGATTCTATAGGGTTTTTCCATGAGGCAAGCACCAGCACTTCACATGGTATGGAGCATTCTGCTGCACTACAACTCTCTACTATGCCCTAATTTCTATCTAAGGAATATGAGGAGGAAACCCTAGGAAATTATTTTGAGGAATATGAATCCCAATCTCAGAAGTTCAAATAACACTTGAGCTTTCAGGAGTTTTTCCAGATCAAGGATGGGAGGAGAGTTAATTCTCATATGAAGAGGGGAAGTTTCATGCAGGGATTAGACCTACAGCGCAGTATGGGGAGGTTCTTCTTAACTGCATATGATGGAACACCTAAGTGTATATCCAAGGCTTGGGTGGAGAAGTTGGACACTTATTTCCAGCTCAACAAGGTTTCTGAGATAGAAGCCATTAGGATAGCTGCGTTGCACTTAGAAGGGGAGGCTCATGAATGGTGGTTTCATGGGTTAACCACACTTCGACATGATCACATCATCTCGTACTCAATCTTTACCAAGAGGCTAGTAGAGAGATTTGATCCAAGAGATCCAGAAGCCCATTTTGTCAAGTTAACCAAGCTCAAACAGGAGGGAGATCTTGAAGATTATATTGTTGAATATTTGCAGCTCTCAGTGATGGTGTCCAACCTTACTATGATTAGGAAGGTATGCATGTTTTTTGATGGGATGGCTGAACCATTGCATGGGTTGGTCAAATCCACTAAACCAACCACTCTCCTTGAAGCTATGGAGAAAGCTAGAGACTTGCAACATACCTTGCCCAAAGTAAGAACATTGTTACAACAGGAGACTTCTTCAAGGCCAAAGGAGATAGTCCTTAATCATGACTTGAAGAACTTGAGGAAGGAAGGGTCTTGTCTTGCATATCAGAAGCCATGGGTGCCAAACCATGAATTTTTTGCAGGGAAGACACATTATATTGAGACCTTCTCCAAGGAGGGGGAGGAGGCCAGCGCTGTACCATAAGTAGAAGACTTTTCTCCAAGAGGGGGAGTTATTGCAGCGTTAAGAGGGGTCCCAAAATATCTGACCTTGAGGGTAAGAGGTACTGTTATGGGGAAAAGGCTGCCAGTGCTGATTGATAGTGGAGCTACTCATAATTTCATTGATGCACAGCTGGTACAGAGGAGAGGGATCCACATGGAAGAGTTTGAGGGATTCTCGGTTATGGTTCCAGGAGCTAGAACCATACAGTGTGCCAAATATGTTCCGGCACTATCCATCACCATGGGGACCTACACTTTAACAGACCACTTCTTTGTGGTTGATATTCCATATACCAATGACATATTGGGGGTCCAGTGGTTGATCACTCTTGGGAGAGTTACCACTAGTTGGAAAACTTTGGAGATGGAATGGACAGAAGGGAAGAATGGTAAGCATAAAAATATCAAGGGAATAAACACATACCCCCCCCCCCCAGATTGTTTCAACACACAATATGGAGGCAGATATGCACAAAGGAGATGTAGAATGGGCAGTAGAACTACATCTATCAAAAGCAGGGGTCAAGGATTCACCAGTACATCCAGATGTACAAGCTCTTTTGGACCGGTATTCTATAGTGTTTGGAGATATTCCACCAGGGAGGCCTCCTGACCGAGGGTTTGAACACACTATTGAGTTGGAGGAAGGGATCCAAGCAGTAATCACCACTCCTTATAGGCATCCCAAGGCTTATAGGGATGAGATTGAGAGGGCCATCCAAGTTTATTTTATTACAATTTTATAATTATTAGTCCTGTTGTCGCACAAATTGTCCAGGCATCGCGACAACGGCTCAGACTGGGGGTTGTCACTCTTATCCCCAATCTCTTTATTTAAGTTGGCTCCTTGCAATCTAAGGGAGGCAGACCCTATTATAAATGAGGATGACGAATCCAGGAGACACAGCTAAAACATCAAATACCTGATAAAATGAACGAGATTCCAAAGATCTAAGTTAGATTTCACGTTTAAGACCAATGCCTTATGGAGTCAAACAAGATCTCGTTATGCAATTATAAACAAGTAAATGACGATTAACTGCTTGCTTATTAAAACACGATTGCTCACAATGATGTTTAATGCCACAACCATGAGTAACTTGAACTCACAATAATACGTGAATGCCATATACTTGAAAGATTTCCGAAAAACAAAACAAAAAACAAAAATATTCCAATATGACCCAGTGCGAAAATCAAAATGTTCCTCAGTCAAACTTTAGATAAAAAAATTTAGTGTATTTGACTCTAGAAAAAATTTGAAATTTTTTTTTATATTTTTGTATTTTCTAGATTTTTTTTTTTTAGAATTTTGAAATTTTTATTATTTTTATTTGAATCTAAAATCAAAAAATCTAAATCTAAGTTACAATTTAAATCTAAATCTAAATTAAAACAAAAAAAATAAAACTAAAACTAAGTCTAAAACTAAACAAATATTAAAACTAAAGTCACATCCTAAAATTAAAATATATACATTTAAAAAAAACTAACAAAATCAAATGCTAATTTAAAATCTAACTAAATTAAACTAAAAATTAAAACCTAAGTTTATGATCTAAGAAACTACAAATAAAAATTAAAGTAAAATCTAAAAGTTAAAACAACCAAATCAAATTCTATATTAAGCCTAAGCTATGCACTAAAACTAAAATACAACCGACATTGAAAATACAATCGAACTAAACCTACGCTATCACCATAATCTGAACTAAAACTAAATATAAAATCCTAAAGACTAACACCTTACAAAATGTGAAAACGCACTCAAAAAAATTAACGCATGCGTTTGGTTTTGAAATTATATGCACGCGTTACTGTTTACTTTCGTTTTCGTGCATTCTGCAGGTGGGAGCATTCGAATCTACTTCGACGGATGGCGTGGAAGGTGGTTGACGGAAACAAGGAGAATCGAGGATGATCGACGGCAAAAGGGAGGAAACATGGACAGTGCAGAGCAGAGATGAAGGCTGGACAGTGCAGCGTTTAAGGAAGGATGGACGCCGGATGGAGTAGACGTTTGAATGTAGGTCGAGGAGGGATGAAGGAATTTCGAATGGCAAAAAGAAAACGGCAGCAGGGAAGGAGAAGGATGCAGTTCAATGAGTTTGCACAGCAGAAGAAATGGACACAGGATGGGATCTAGAGTTCGATGGGAACAGAAATGAGAGCAGACAAAGACAACTATGCAAATGGAAGAAATGGGATAGCAGAATGAACGTTGGGCAGCTTAAGGAAATCAATGGCAGCGCTTGCAAATGGATAAACCCAATACGTCCAACAGAAAATTAAAATTCAGATTTCATACACTCCCTTAATCAAATGATGCTAAGATCCTCATGCTCCTTAAAATCAAATAATGCCAAATCTTGCCCACAGTAGCAGTTTGAGGCTAGATCTGGCCTTTGAAGGCTGGATCTGCCTTAGATCTAAAAAAAATTATGATTTAAACCCTTAACCTGCAAAAGACAGCCAGATCTGAAGATATACACACCATGAAACAATTAAAACCCTCACAGTCCTAAAAAAAATTACAAGTTTACAACTAGTTTACAGATTTCAAACCCTCACGATTAGATCTAAATCCATTTTAGCACAATTTTCAGAGATTTAAAGTTTTAATGAGAGGCACAAGCCTTCGAAACCCTGCAAAATCACAAATATCGTAAGATAGACCTGGAATTTAACAAATAAAGAGCTTATCAGATTTATGTTTATTGAGAGTCGGCTAGTCCAACCGAAGACTTCCACAAACGCCCAATCTTTAAAAAAAAATCCTGCACGCTTAGATCTGAATCTTAGATCGATAGAGATTTAAGAAAACAACATGAGACCTTTGCAGAAAAATCAGAATGTTATTTTATAAACCCAGAAAACTGCATAAGATACTTGTATGCAGATTAATCCATGTAATCCATCAACCATAAAATACAAGGAACAAAGTAGCAGATTTTAGAGACAATTCACCACATAGATCTGAGAAGGAACATCCAAATTTGTAACCCCAAAGTCTTTATGCTTTATTCCTCAAAAAGTTTACAAGAGCTTCTAAGAGCAAGTGCACGATTCTGAGATCGGATGACTTAATACTGACAAAGACCTCTAAATTTATAGGACAAAATCTCCAATGGCTAGTTTGGATGATCCTCGTCAAAATAATCTCAAACGTCCAAAAGATTTAATTATCTTTTAATCCGGAGCGTTGAAATTAAAATTTTGGGAAAAAAATGAATTTATCATTTAATTCAATTTTAATTAACTCAAAAATATTATTTTTGAGTTAATTACCCCAAAATTTTGACCTTGACTTAACCACCAAGGCCCAAAGGTCCAATATTTCTTAAAATTCTCAATATTCCCTTGGCCTGGGGCTGTCAAAATCATTTTCCAAGGACCCACAAATTTTTCCTTTAAAGATTTAATCCTAATTTAGGACCCTAGATTAATTAAATTTCTGGTTTCGGATTTTATTAATTAATTGACCAAAAAATTTAATTAATTGACTAAGAGGGGACTATAATTATTTTTCCAACCCTCTTTTACATGAGATAATACATTTACATACATGAAGGGGGAATACCCATTCGTATAGACCCTCAAATAAATACCCAATTATGCGACTCAAAACATGATCTAGTAGACCAAGTAGTTGAAACTACTTTTACAAGGACTCGATAGAACACTAGGACTCACTTAGTATGCTGATGATAAAATCCACCCTAGCTTTGGGGTGAGGCTAGAGGGAAAAACTCTGTTGATCACTTTCGTGAATCAGTGAGACAAAAAACCTCCTAGGATAGAGATCATCAACAACATACTAGGCTTACCTAGGTTGTTACATACATTGACGGTCTTACTTATATCATTTACATCATTACATGCAGAATGGGTTTACATCATTATAAAAAACGTCAACTGATGATAGAATCTGAATGGCGCGACCACGTCGAACATGACGAATCCCATTTGAAAAAATGGGGGTGTACTGCTATGGGGTCGTTGACAAAGTGTGGTCAACAAGTCCATTTTTAAAAAAGAAATCCAATTATTATGGTCAATTTTTTCAAAATTTTCATCTTTTTTACTTCAATTTTTTCCTCAATTTAGTTTATTAATGTTATAGAGGTGAACATCTTCCTAGAATATAGATACATCTCACTACTTTTGGTGCAATAGGAATTATAGTGTAGCTTTTTAGCTTCTAAAAATTATAAGAAGCATGTAAAAAGTCTTTAAAACTTAAGAATTCTTTTTTCTTAATCAAGGAAAAAGATTCTTGTTATCAACTATTTTGAGAGAGACTAGGAAGACCTAAACCTATATCACAAGGGATGGATCAAAGCAATAAGATGCACCAACTTATCAAATTTAATTTTTTTATGAATTAAATCAAAGTGGCTCTCCCAATAGACAAAATAAACAATATTAATGAACTTAAATAACACGAAATCTTGACTCAAAATATACCAAGTGTTATGAGGAATAAAATCTTTGAAGATGCAAACATTAGGCCCAGTACTAGTCCTTTTGCTTCTTCAGTGGTCTTGGTAAAGAAGAAGGATGGCACATTGAGGATGTGCATTGATTATAGAGCATTGAACAAGAATACCATGAAGAATAGGTACCCCATGCCCAAGATCGATGAGCTAGTGGATGAGCTGAGGGGATCTAAATACTTCTCCAAGATTTATTTAAGATCTGGGTATCATCAAATCAAGGTGAGGGATCAGGATATCCCCAAGACAACGTTCAGATGTCACTATGGGCATTTTGAATTTTCGGTGATGCCCCAGCAACTTTCCAATCTTGCATGAACCACATATTTTGTGGTCATTTGAGGAAGTTTGTATTGGTCTTATTTGATGATATTCTCATCTACAGCCGCACTTGGGAGGAGCATTTGCAGCATATTGAGACAGTTTTACATATTCTCAAGGAGCAGCAATTCTATGCTAAGCTCTCCAAATGTGAGTTTATACTCACATAGATGCTTTATTTGGGTCACATAATTGGAGTAGATGGAGTAAGGGTGCATGAGGAGCAGATCCAGGCTATCAGAGATTGGCCTGAGCCTAGGAATGTCATAGAACTCCGAGGATTTGTAGGCATATGTACTTATTACCGGAAGTTTGTAAAAGGGTTCTCACAACTAGCAGCACCACTCACAGACTTGACCAAGAAGGGAGCTTTCAGTTGGACACCTACAGCGTAGAGGGCTTTTGATAAGCTCAAAGAGGTAATGAGTAGCTGCCCTGTATTAGTTTTACCTGATTTTTCTCAACCTTTTGTTCTAAAATTTGATGCATCAGGTGAAGGGATTAGAGCAGTCTTGATGCAAGGAGGGCATCCTATAGCCTTTGAAAGCAGGAAATTGCTTCCTCATGAGAGGTTATACCCCATCTATGATAAATAAATGTTGGCTATCATGCATGCATTAGCCAAATTCCAGCAGTACTTGGTGGGGAATAAATTCAGGGTGAAGACTAACCATAACAACCTTAGATTATTTCTTGAATAGAAGCAGCTCCAAGAAAGACAACAGAAGTGGGTGAGAAAATTACAAGCATATGACTTTGACATAGAATATGTCAAGGGGAAGAGCAATGTAGTGGCTAATGCTCTGTCCAGGAGACCTACAGTGTTGTCCTTGAGGGGCATGGACGCAAATTGGAAGGCTCAACTTTTGGTTGAGTATTCCAAAGATGATTTTGCATGTGAGATACTTGATGGGGTGGTACCAAATGAGAGGTATAGGGTGATGGATGAGTTCATCTATTACTGGGACTGGATCTTCTTGGCTAAGAATTCCAAGCTCAAGGAGAATATCTTACAAGCATCACATGATTCCCCACTTGCAAGGCATCAAGGCTTCACAAAGACTTACAGGGCCATAAGGGAGAGATTCTCATGGAAGGGTCTCAAGGAGGATGTGCTCCAACATGTCAAGGAGTGCATAGTTTGTCAACAAGACAAGGGATAGCACACCCACCCTGCTGGGTTGTTGCAACCACTACCTATTCCAGATGGGAAGTGGGAGAGCATCTCTATGGACTTCATCACCGGCCTACCTCCAGTGCAGGGTAAGAATTGTATCTTTGTAGTTGTTGATAGACTAACAAATTACTCTAATTTCTTTTCCATTTCTGCACATTATACTGCTTCACAGGGATCTGAGCTGTTCTTCAAAGATGTGTTTAGACTCCATGGTCTCCCAAGGACCATAGTGAGTGATCGGGACAGCCGCTTCATGGGTGGCTTTTGGCAGGAAATTTTCTGGTTAGTGGGGACTGATTTGACACCGAGCACTAGCTATCACCCACAAACTAATGGACAGACTGAGATAGTGAACAAGTGGTTGGAAGGCTACTTTAGAAACTATGTTGCAAGGCAGCAGAGGGCTTGGCTACGTTGGCTCCATTTGGGGGAGTATTGTTACAACACTACTCACCATATGTCTATTGGTATGACTCCATTCTGGGCCCTATATGTGTATGATGCACTCTCATTTGTTGTTGTTATGTTTGGGGCAAGTAAGGCTCCAAGAGAAAAGGAATGGATTCGGGAGAATCGGGACATACTTAAAGCCCTCAAAGACAACATTGCTATAGCCCACAACCAGCAGAAGATTTATGCAGACCGTGGTCGGGTAGAGAGACAATTTGAGGTAGGAGATCTAGTCTATTTGCGCCTTCAGCCTTATAAATAGTCTACACTTAAGGAGAAGGGGGCTGAAAAGCCCAAACTGTGTTTCTATGGGCCATATAAGGTGATCAGTTATGTTGGTAAGGTAACATATGAGCTGGAGCTTCCTAAGGGGAGCAAATCCACAATATTTTCCATGTCTCTTGCCTCAAGAAGGCCATTGGGAGAGATATAGTTGCCAACTTGGACCTTCCCCCCATTGATGATGAGGGCCGCCTAATTTTGCAACCAAAATAAATCTTAGACACAAGGGAGAGGCAGCTAAGAAACAGAGTCATCAAGGAAGAATCTAGCGGATGAGGATGCCACTTGGGAGGGAGAGAGGATCTTGCAGCATCCTTCTTTGTTGTTTCTTGAGGGTAAGCAACTTTTGAGCGGGGAGGAATGTAATATTCCCAATTATCCATTGCTATTTGGAATATTATATTAGCTCCATTTTGCATCTAGAAGAATAAATGGGATAGGGAGACCCTTAAATCTCTGTAATATAAATAAAACAATCCCAATGTGAAAGGGGATCAGCATAAGAAGGAAAATAAAGCCACCTTGGTGTGAAAGGGAGGCAATGTATATGGACTAGATCCAGTTGATCAAATCAACAGTGCTGCTACATGAGGAGGGAAACCAGTAAGGACATCGCAGTTTTGAAGAAGGAATCTTTTCAAGGAAGTCACCTCATTAATGAGTGGGGTCAGGGGTGAGGAGGCTCACCAAGGATAAGAAGGAAGGGATAGCAGTAAGGAAGGAATTCAATATTCATCTATGTTTGGTATTTTTACTACTTGCATGCTTCAGCTGTTTAGCGGCGGTTGCACCACTGTTTAGTGCAAGGGATTCTCATGTGGGAATTCCATCCTCTTCTTTGGATCAGCTTGTTTAAGGGATCTAAAGGGAAGGTTCTGAGCTATTTTTCCACCATCTAACTTAGGCTCAAGCAGTCACCAACATCTACAATGCAGTCTCTTCCAGAAACTGCGTCTTTTCTGAAGGTGCAGCAGTAGGAGGGTTGAATCCCTTGATTTTGTGCTAGTGTTTGAGGAGAAGGTGTCTATTTCTCTCCGGAAAGTTAATAAGGAGGGCCTTTGGCCATTTTATGTATTGATCAGCTATTTCATGTTATATTCAGTCATATCAAATACAGAGTTGCAGTAGACTGCGTTATTTTCTGCATTAGTGCCTTTTATAATTGTGTAATGCCGGAAACCCTTGCCGAGTTGTCTTATTTCTTGTATAAAAGAGGTTAAACCTCCATTTATTGGCTCTATGATTAATATAATCTCCAGATCTATATTGATTAATAATTTACTGCAGAAACCCTCATGTGAATTACGCTATTGCAGTCTTTAGAAATTATGTTGTTGAAAGTCATGGGATTGGGGTGTTTTTAAGATATATTGAGCTGGGGATATCTGTTTAATGTAGCTAGGATGATTTTCTTATGATGCCATTTGGTATGTAAGGTACATACAACATATATAAGAGGATCCAAGTCCTGTTTCATGTTTTTATATCGTAATTTTCTGAATACAGCGTTTTCACTGCCCAGAGTGCAACAATTCCTGAAAAGGAATATTACACAGACCCTTTCACCTATCTCTCAACTGGGTCACCACTGGATTTGACATGCATGTAGTTAACAGTAGTATTTCTTCAGTTTCATGTGAGACCACTGCTTGTGAATTAATTAAATAATTAATTCACTGATCTCTCGCTAGTGTATCTTTAGTTACAACTAGCACAACTGAGTTTAACTCACTTAACTGAGTTAAACTAAATAAAAACTCACGCAACTACGCATCCAAATCTATTAAAACTTTTTATCAATCAGTTACAACGAATTCCACTCTACAAGTCCCACCAACCAACCTTAGAACTCATAATTTCTTTAGTGAACTGGTTTTCCACATTAGTTAACTGAAATCAAGTGCTTCAAGAGAATATATTATTATTTATTGTCCAATTATTATTAAGGGCTAATAATAATTGACATGCTATCTATTTATAGACATGTGATCTATAAATAGAATTCGCCCATGCATCGAAAAATAGAATCTCATCTATAAATAGAATTTGCTCAACCATCTATAAATAGACTCCCACTATAAATAGAATATGCTCACCATTCTAAAAATATACATACACCTAAAAATAGCCTGCGGGCCCCGCCTAGTGTAGGTGCTTAATTTTCACTAGGATCATCATCTTGTTTAATCTCAACACTCCCTCTCAACAAGAAAGGAATTATCCTTCACCCCGATCCTTTCTCTATGGTATTCGAATTTTCTCCTGGTGAGCACCTTCGTCAGAATATCTGCATCCTGATCTTTCGTAGGAATGTATTGAAGCAACATGATCTTTCGCTGCACACAATCTCTTATATGGTGATACCGGATATCTATATGCTTAGATCTATCATGAAAGACAGGATTAATCGAGATTTTAATGCAACTTTGATTATCATAATGAATCATTGTAGGATCTAAATGAGAACCGAACAAATCGGTCAAGATCTTCCTCATCCAGATAGCCTCACATGCAGCTTGACTTGTTGCCATGTATTCCGCTTCCGCTGAACTGAGTGCCACAGATCTCTGTTTTCTGCTGTACCAAGAAACAGATGTAGATCTGATACTGAAAACCCCTCCTAATGTGCTCTTTCTATCCATTGGGCTGCCTGCCCAATCTGCATCCATGAAGCCATTCAACTTCACTTCATCCTTCTGTCTGTACCATAAGCCATACTCAAATGTGCCCCTGAGATATCTCAGGACATGCTTGCCCGCCTTCCAAAAGAGCTTGATAGGCTTAACCATCGCTTGACTAAGCTGGTTCACCGTATAGCATATGTCTGGTCCTGTATTAACTAAATACATGAGCGAACCCACCAACTGTTGATAGACAATAGCATCCACTACCTCTGCCAATGTAGCATCCTATTTCCTCCAATTTCCTGGAAGAGGAGTATCCATGGGTTTGCAACCCTCCATGTGAAACTTACCATATATCTCCCTTGCATACTTGCCTTGAGACACAAACAGTTCACCTTCTCGCTGCCATATTTCCAATCCAAGGAAATAGTGAAGGAGGCCCATATCCTTCATCTCGAACTCCTTTGCAAGGTCCTCCTTGCATGAGTGTATGAGTTGCTCATCACTAGTCAATATTAAATCATCAACATAAAGAACAATGATTAAAATCTTACCCTCCACCACAATTTGGTATAGGTTTGCATCCGCCTCACTCTCAGTGAAGCCAAGTCCAATGAAATAGTTGTCGATCTAAGTGTACCAAGCACGGGGTGCTTGCTTCAGCCCATACAGCGCTCCTTTGAGTCTGCACACATGTGACTCACTACTGAAGATCTCAAATCCTTCAGAATGCTCAATGTACACTTCTTCCTCAATGATACCATTAAGGAACGCAATCTTCACATCCATTTGATGAATGTGCCAACCCATATGCGCTGAGAGAGTGAGGATGGTCCTTATGGAAGAATACCGTGCGACAAGTGAAAATTTTTCTTCATAATCAATCCCCTTGATTTGTGAGAAGCCCCGGGCCACAAATCTTGCCTTATACTTCTCAACACTCCCATCAACAGCTTGCTTTACCTTGTAGATCCATCTTGAACCTACCACTGATTTATCAACCGGCCTTGGAACAATTTCGCAAGCACTGTTTCTGACAATGGAGTCATACTCCTCCACCATTGCATCTACCCATGTGGGCTCCTGCACTGCTTCCTGAAAGGAATATGGCTCTTTCACAATACATTTCCTCATGAGAGCCATGTATCCAGTGAATTGGTTAGGAGACTGTCTCTGTCTGCGCTGTGAAGTAGGGACTCCTACATTCTGTGTTGCATCAAGCTTCAGCCTCTCAGCTTTTGTCGTACACCTTCTGCCAGTTATGATGTTTAGCTCTGCATGAGTGGACTCCTCCACTCCATGAACCTCCTCCTGTGGCTGATCCACATCTAGAGAGTCATCTTTGGGAACAATTAGTTACTCCTCTGCATGCAAGTCTAGCTCCCTCTCAAGCGACAACTTCATGGATTTCTCCTCATTGAATTTTATATCTCGTCACACCACAGTTATTCGACTGTTTGGAAAATAGACACAATAATTATGGGGTGTTTCTATGTACCCCACAAATATCCCAACTTCAGCAATCAGCTCCAGCTTCTTCCTAGCATTCTTGGTCACATGCACATAAATAGATGAGCCAAAAATCTTAAAGTGAGAAGCATCTGGTTTCTTACCAGTAAAAGCTTCTTCAGGTGTACTCATACCAAGTACTCTATGAGGACAACGGTTTTTCACATAAACCGTAGTTTTGCATGCTTATGCCCACAAGTGCATTTGTAGGCCCTAATCATGCAACATAGATCGTGCAGCACCCACGATCGTTTTGTTCTTCCTCTTCGTGACCCCATTCTGTTGTGGGTTACAAGGTGCTATGAGTTCTCTTCGAATTCCTTCTTTGCTCCAGAATTCTTTGAATTCGTTCGAGATATATTCACCACCATTATCGCTCCGCAGAGCCTTCACTTGATTCCCCGACTCTTTCTCCACCAATGCTTTAAACTCACATAACTTTGAGAATGTTTGATCTTTCTTCTGAATGAATAAGATCCATCATCTATGAGAATGGTCATCAACAAAAGTAACATAATACCTGTGTTTTGTTGTTGAAGCAACTGAGAATGGCCCACACACGTCTGTGTGAACTCTCTCTAGGATCACCGAAGCACGGTTCTCCTTTTCATGAAAGGTGGTCTTCACAAACTTACTCATGGTACATCCCTTGCACTGATCTATCTACGCAAGTGTACCCTTGGGAATTCCAGTAGAAATCTGCTACAAAATCTTTAGGGCGCCATGGGGAAGATGGCCCAATCGCCTGTGCCATAATTCACCCTCATCCCAGCTCACCACTACTTCTTCTTTGCCCACCATTGCACCGCAGCCATCCACCTCCAGCTTGTAGAGATTCTTGACTTGAATCCCTATCCTCTTGGTTTGACTCACTGTTTTATGTCGCAGAAAATATTTTCCATTGTTGAAAACAATGTCATAACCTCTATCCTCCAACATTGCGACCGAGACTAAGTTCTTCTTTAGACTTGGAACATGCATAACATCTTTCAACATAAATGGTTTACCTGACTCCCTCTCAAAGGTAATGGTACCAATACATGTCACACTGTATCATCCATCGTCTCCCATCTCTATATGCATTTGGACATCTTTCTCCTCCAAGTCACTGAAAAGCTCCTTATCTCCCGTCATGTGGAAGGAAGCACCACTATCAAGATACCACACCGATACCATTGTGCTTGAAACCAAGCATGTGATCAAAGAGAAATCAAGTTCAAATTGCGAGGCAAGGGCCTCACCAGCTGCAGCTCCAGAAGCCTTCTTGTTCTTCTTTTTCTGTGGGCAGTTAGTGGTGAGATGCCCACGTTCATGACAATGAAAACACTTCACCTTGGACAAATCCAACTTCTTGCCTTTATCCTCGGATTTTGAGTGGATTTTCTTCCCCTTCCCTTTCCTTGCTTTGGAAACCAAAGCACAATCCTCTTCATCATCATGCTTTGATGAAGATCCATCCCTGGTGTTCCTCCTGAACTTTTCCTGCACTAGATCTAACCATAGTCGTTCCCAATCCGATAGTTTTTCCCGTCCGTTGACAGAGTATTGATAACTGTGCCAACTCTTAGGAAGTCCCAAGAGAGCCAAGATCACCAAATCATCATCAACAATTGTGATTTCCACACTCCCCAGTTCATCCCGACATTGGACAAAATTTGTGAGATACTTAGGAATATTGTCGCCCTTTTCCATTTTGATTTTTCTGAGTTTATCCTTCAGCGCAAATTTCCTATGGTCGTTGCTACTTTGGAAAAGATTTGTCAAATCCTTCCACATTGCAAATGGATTGGCTTTCCCATGAAGGTTTGAGACAATATGGTCTCTCACACCTTCCAACAGAATCCTTCTCCTCTTCGCTACTTTCTTTTTCCAGGCATCAAGTAATGCAGCATCCATCGAAGTGGGCTTAGGAACATCACTATCAATGAATTCCTTCAATTCATTATCTTCAAGCACCGCCTCCATCCTATCCTTCCATGCAATTTAGTTCGAGCTGACCTAGATTTCTTACTCCAACCGCAAACCATTGAAAGCCATTTCAATGTTTACTCAACTATCGCACCAAGAAATTCTTGTAGCAAATTCGAATTGTTTCCACCAACAAAACTAAGCTACTACTTTAATATTGCAATCTTTAATGCTATGATACCATCTAGAAATTTATAAATATTGTGATGTATTATCTGACTCTCCTGATCTAACAATTATATCCACTATTAAATACAAAATCCTTCTACCTAATTCTTTGCGGAAATTTAATCACCAATTGCAAACACATGAAGAAAAATCAATTGCACATAACACATATGTTTTTACCGGGAAATATTAAAGCTAAAAACCCCAACTATAATATATTATGTATATCATGGATCATGAAACAATCTCCTACAAAACTATACCCCAAGAGCTCTCAGTACAATATACAATCGTCTCACACTGTCATACAAAAATTGGCTCAAACATGCACCAATTTACTGCCTCCTAATAGCCTGCCTCCACTGTGCAATCCCTGCTGATGAAGATCCCTGAATTAATTTGATCTTGCCTTGCCTTGACTGCGCAATCCTCATTAGCATCTCCAATGTGTGTGTAGATGCATTGAATGCATCACTATAGTCACAACTGATAGTCAACCAGACCCTTTCATCTATCTCTCAACTGGGTCTCCATTGGATCTGACATGCATGTAGTTAACAATAGTATTTCTTCAGTTGCATGTGAGACCACTACTTGTGAATTAATTAAATAATTAATTCATTGATGTCTCACTAGTGTATCTTTAGTTACAACTAGCACAACTGAGTTTAACTCACTTAACTGAGTTAAACTAAATAACAACTCACATAACTACACATCCAACTCTGTTACAACTTTGTATCAATCAGTTACAACAAAGTCCACTCTGCATGTCCCACCAACCAACCTTAGAACTTGTAATCCTTCAGTGAACTGGTTTTCCACATCAGTTAACTGAAATCAAGTGCTTCAGGAGAATAGATTATTATTTATTGTCCAATTATTATTAAGGGCTAATAATAATTGACATGCGATCTATTTTTAGACATGCGATCTATAAATAGACTGCGCCCATGCATCTAAAAATAGAATCTCATCTATAAATAGAATTTTCTCAACCATCTATAAATAGACTCCCGCTATACATAGAATATGCTCACCATTCTAAAAATAGACATACACCTAAAAATAGCCTGCGGGCCCCACCTAGTGTAGGTGCTTAATTTTCACTAGGATCGTCATCTTGTTGAATCTCAACAAAAAATCCAAACCATATAAAATGAAGGGAAATGTTTAAAAAATACCACGCAACTTGGATTATTTACCTGTGTGAGGAATGCTATCAGAGTATTGGATGATGGATTTCATGACCTTGTAGCAAGGTTCGCCGTGGAATTTCTCAACTCCGAAATGATAAACCTGCAAACCTTCATGGCGCTGCCATGTCAAAATGGTGAAATGGTAAGGTGGAAAGGAATGGACAAGGTGAAAAGGTGATTAGGGTTTGTTATAATAACCCTGTTTGTCGATCTTCAACTAGAAATCGGGATTGTCGAACGTTTCCCAACAACACCCAATGCGCCACGTGAACGCCTCTACAATCACGTGGTATTTTCCAAGGTGTCAACAAGAGAATGGTGACAAAATTGCGCAGCGCGTGCTGATCATGCCTTATATCTTACAACGATTAGACAATAAGTTAAATGTGATGCTAAGAGGTAGACTTGGGGTAACGAAATTGGATTATGGTAGATAAACTAGAGTTAGTTCGAGGAGCACAGGCATAACCCTTCGGCACATATAACATCACTCCTAGTCGTGAGAAGTGGTCTATTTATCCTAACTCTCATGACTAGGAGTGATGTTATATGTGCCGAAGGGTTAGGCCTGTGCTCCTCGAACTAACTCTAATTTATCTACCATAATCCAATTTCTTTACCCCAGGTCTACCTCTTAGCATCACATTTAACTTATATATATATATATATATAGAGATAGTGTATTCATGGAGGGATATATGTATAATATGACATTACACCTAGGTACTAGGGTGTCTAATCCTAATGCGACACAAATCTAGGGGATTATCAGATAACTATTTTGCAAGTATGATGAGAAATACATACAATCGTAAAGAGAGGATTCTTGGTACACTTTTATAGGTATAAATGTAGTGTTAAGGATCAGGGTTTAAGTATCCTATTAATAGAAAAAATAAAAATAAAATGATATAATGTTGTGACAAATGGTATGAGAGCCCATGTTCTCCACTAGGCCTTGATGCAACACCACAACAAAACTAATAAATAAATAGAGTTGTGGACTATATTTCATGTAAGAGGTTGGAAAAAAAAATGATATGTGTTTCTTTTATTGGAAGGTGAACAAGCGACGAATATATGGTTGAAGAAACAACTGTTATCAATACAGCGGATGTCAATGTAGAAGACAGGTTGTATGTTGAATTGGGGGAATGAGTCACTTCACCCTCAAATCAATTTATGGAAATCATACAAAATCTGCAACAGGAACTAGCACAAGTTCATAACATTAATGAACGTCTATTACGAGCTAGCAAAGAACAAGAGAAGATGATTAGAGGATTAACAAAAAAATAAATTCATTGGAAGGTAGGACCAGAAAGAGAGGAGGAAAAATAAATAGCATCAGAGAAATATGATAATGGAGGGTCAGATAGTACATCTCCTCGGAAATTGAAATCAAAGAATCAGACAAAGCTGCAAGGGGAATTTCGGAAGTTCAAACCCCCTACGTTCGATGGGGAGAAGGAGGAAGATGTTGAAGCTTGATTTTGAATACGACCAAGCATTTCCAATTTTATGATTATGAAAGCACACTAAGAGATAGATTATCTATGTATCAGTTACAAGGAAAATATGCTTTGTGGTGGGAAGAGGCGAAGAGTGTGCATTTGCTAGATGAAAGACGGTATCTTGGGAGGAGTTCTGTAAACAGTTTAAGAATCACTACCTAAATGAATGGTATTAAGATGATCGTGCCAAGGAGTTTCATGAATTAAGATTAGGACAACTCACAATGGATGAGTTAGTAGCGAAATTTACAAATTTATTAAGATATTTCCCTTATATTAGAGAAGAGAAAGCCAAAATTCAACAATTTTTTAATTGTTTTCCTACAGTTTACAAGGAGAGAATCGAGTTTGATAATCTAATGGATGAGGTTGTAAGAAAGGCAAGGTTATGATACCAGCAGTTAAAAATTGAAGTGAAAGTTCTAAGGGTTGGAAAAATAAAGAAAGATCCAAATCGATGGCGGGAATTAAGCAACAAAAGCCAGGGTACCTTAGAAATTTTGGTAGAGATCATTAGCGGAAGAAGTTCAACAAGGGGAATATGAACCAGCCAGAACAATCTCAGTTGGGGTCAAAAGTTGTAGATATGAATTTTAAAAGGAATAATAGCAATAGAGGGAGAGGAGTTCTAAAATGTTGGGGTTGTGGAGAACCTCACTTGCTAGGGGATTGTACTCATAACCCCAAAGTTGTAGCAAATATACAAGTTGTTAAAGAAGCTACAACAGTGAATGATATTTCTAGGATCATTCCCAGGATCATTGCAGTTGTAGAGGACAGATAAGTGGAAGTCCACCATGATTGAAGTAGAAGGTACTCTTTTTAACCATCTTGTTTCTATTATAATCAACCCTCGGGCTAGTTTAAGTTATATTGGGCCACATATAGTGGAAAAATATAAACTTAAATATGAAAATATAGAACAACTTGGTTGGTACAATTAGTAACAGGAACTAAGAGGAATGTCACTAGCTTAGTTAAACAATGTCCACTGGATTTAAATGGACACTTAACAACAATATACCTAAATGTACTTCCCCTTGGGTCATATGACATATTAATTGGAATGGATTGGTTATAACAACAAGCATCCATTATAAACTATCTGTCAAAAACAGTGAATTGTACAAATCAACAAGGGCATACTCAAATAATACAGGGTGTTCCAAAACCAGTATCAGTCAGGAAAATTACCACCCTACAAATGAAAAAGAGTGCTCAAAAGGGATGTCAAATATTCATGGTTCATGTGGAAGAAGGGGAACAACAAAGTAAGGAACAAAAACTAGATACAATGCCAATCATTAAGGAGTTTTTAGATGTCTTTCCAGAGGGGATTCCCAGCTTACCACCTCATAAAGATATAGATTTCTCCATTGACTTAGTACCTGGCGCAACCCTAGTGTCTAGAGCCCCATACCGGATGAGTCCACCTGAGTTATTGAAATTGAAGGTGCAATTATAGGAACTATTATATAAAATATATATCATGCCTAGTGTGTCACCTTGGGGGGCTCCTATACTTTTTGTTAAAAAGAAAGACAACACATTCATAATGTGCATTGATTATCATTGGTTAAACAAGTTAACCATCAAGAATAAGTATCCCCTACCCCGTATTAATGATTTATTTGACCAAGTGAGGGGGGCTACCATTTTTTCCAAAATTGATTTAAGAACACGATATCATCAATTGAGAATAAAAAATGAAGACATGTATAAAACAATGTTTAGGACCCAATACGAACACTATGAGTTTCTAGTGTTAGCGTTCAGTCTTATAAATGTCCCAGCCACGTTCATGTGTTTGATGAACAGTGTGCTCGGTAAATATCTAGACAAATTTGTTCTAGTATTTATTGATGATATGTTGGTATACTCTAGGAATAAAGAAGAATGTAAAGAACACATGAAGTTAGTGTTGCAAACCTTAAGGGAAAACCAATTTGTACAAATTTGAATAATTTGCTGAGTTATTCACCGAGATTATCCTAATTACACACTGTTTAGGCTTCATGCATAATACATAACCTCTTCTACAATTGATCATCAATATGAGAAAATAGAAAGCAGTCGCATGCGCTCATTAAAACATAATCAAGCACACATATCAACACAAGATGTAATGGGGAAATCAATAGGTGAAAACCCCCAACTATCTGTATATTATAATGATAGAGAACATGTAACAATACATAGCACAATACTCCTCACAAGTACTCAATACTATCTCCAAAAAGTTACACACAAACTATATGAGATTTGAACAAGTCATGGGTTCAAATCTCCTCCACAAGTCTGCCTACCTCTACTGCGCAATCCAAGTGAGTAATGAATGAGATCCAAGTTCGAATCCCACTGGCTCCAACTGCGCAATCCTCATTGGCAATCTCCATCAATTGGTGTGCAAATCTCATGCACAATCATGGTCACAACTGATAGTCACACTCACCCTTTCACCCACCTCTAACACTGGTCTCCACTGAACTGTCCATACATTGCAGTTAACTGATGTGTTCTTTAGTTGATTTATGAGTTAATAATTAGTGAATTAATTAATAATTAATTCACACCACTCATCACTAGTGTATTTATCAATTAGACTAAATACAACTAGTTCAACTAAGTTAAACCGAACACAACTCCACCAACTGTCTCATCAACTCCACCAAACTCTGCCACATGAGTTCTAACTGAAGTCAACCATGCAATAGCTCAACTAACCCTTAGGAAAAGCACATTTCCTTCTGTCAGCTGCATGTGCCACATCCAAGCATCAAACTGAAGTGCTCCAAGAGGATAAGATAATGTTTATAGTCTAAATATTATTAAGGGTTAATAATATTTGACTGTTATATTTTTAGCCCGGCAGTCTAAAAATAGAAACCACCCAATGTCTAAAAATAGAGGTCCATCTATTTTTACCAACTCGACCAATCATCCATAAATAGCATCTTGCAACTCGTAGACCATGATCCATATGTCTAAAAATAGACAATGTCTAAAAATATACTTTGCGCCAAAAATAGCCTGCGGGCCCACTTAGTGAAGGCGACTTCATTTCACTAAGCTCCATCATCTTGTTGCATTTTCAACACTCCCTCTCAACAAGATATGGATTATCCTTCACCCCGATCATGCCTCTATGCTATTCGAATTTTCTCTCGGTGAGCGCCTTCGTCAGAATATCTGCATCCTGATCCTCCATAGGACTGTACTGAAGCAACATGATCTTACGCTGCACACAATCTCCGATATGATGGTACTCCGATGTCGATGTGTTTGGATCTATCATGAAATACTAGATTAGCCGAGAGCTTCTAATGCAATCGTTGTCATAATAAATCATAGGCCCCAAGTGTGACCCGAACAATCCAACTGTAGACCTTCTCATCCATATGGCTCCCGCATGCGCCCAAGCTTGCCGCCATATACTCACCTTCCGTCGAATCCAAGTGCCACTTGACCGTCGTATCAAGAAACTGCCAGTTCACCCGATACTAAAGATCCTCTCCTAAATGTGCCTTTTCTATCCGTTGGAATTTGGCCTAACCGCATCCGTGAAGAAGTGTCACCTCATCTTCCCGTCTCAGACCATGGGTTTATATCCCGATGTGCCACTAAGATAACGCAATACATGCTTGCCTGCCTTCCAGAAGAGCTTGGTAGGCTTAACCATAGCTTGCAAAAGTTGGTTAACAGCATAGCATATATCGGGTCGTGTATTGACCAGATACATAAGCGACCCCACCAACTGTCGATAAACAGTGGCATCCACTACCTCCGCTGAAGTAGCATCCTTCTTCCTCCAACCTCCAGGAAGAGGAGTATCAACAGGCTTGCAGCCATGCATGTTGAACTTCTCCAATATCTCTCGGGCATACTTACCCTGAGAAACAACAAAATTAACGCGCCGCGCATTTCCAACCCCAGGAAACAATGAAGGAGGCCCAAGTCCTTCATCTCGAACTCCTTTGCAAGATCTGCCTTGCATGAGTGTATCGACAGTACATCACCTGTTAGTATTAAATCATCTACATAAAGCACAATGATCAAAAGCTTACCCTCCACCACAATCTGGTATAGGTTTGGATCTGCCTCACTCTTGGCGAAACCAAGTCCGGTGAAATAATTGTCTATCCATGTGTACCAAGCACGAGGTGCTTGTTTCAGCCCGTATACAAGGCTCTCTCTTGAGTCTCGGCACACATGCGACTCACTGCTGAAGATCTTGAAACCTTCAGGCTGCTCTATGTACACCTCCTCCTCAATGACTTTGTTGAGGAACGCAGACTTCACATCCATCTGATGGATGTGCCATCCCATCTGCGCTGAGAGAGCAAGGATCGTCCGTATGGAAGAGTACCTTGCGACAGGTGCAAAAGTCTCCTCATAATCGATCCCCTCGATCTGTGAAAAGCCACGGGCGACAAATCTCGCCTTGTACTTCTCCACACTCCCGTCAGCCGCCTGCTTCACTTTGTAGATCCATTGCGAACCCACCACTGATTTCCCAACCGGTCTTGGGACAATCTCCCATGCACTGTTCCTGACGATCGAATCATATTCTTCGATCATGGCATCAACCCATGCGGGTTCCTCCACAGCTTCCTCAAAAGAGGATGGCTCCATCACGACACATTGACTCATAAGAGCCATGTATCCAGTGTACCGATCCGGTGACTGTCTCTGTCTGCGCTGTGCTGTAGGTGGTCCTACAACCTTCTTTGCATCTTGAGCCAGTCGCTCAGCTTCTGTAGTGCGCTTGCGCCCTCTGATGGTTGGCGCTACATGAGTGGTTTCTTCCACTCCATGAATCTCATCTTGTGGCTGATCCACATCCTGAGACTCATCCTTAGGAGCTAACAGCTCCTCATCTGCATGCAAGTGTGGCTCCCTCTCAAGCGAACACTGCATGGCTTTCTCCTCCTGAAATTTGATATCCCATCGCACAACAGTCTTGTGACTGTCTGGAAAATACACACGATAGTTGTGGGGTGTATCAGTGTACCCCACAAATATTCCAACCTCTGCGGTCGGATCCAGCTTCTTTCTGGCATCCTTCGTCACATGCAAGTAGACAGGTGAACCAAAAATCCTCAAATGGGAAATATCAGGTCTCTTACCAGAAAACGCCTCCTCCGGTGTACTCATGCCAAGTATCTTGTGAGGACAACGGTTCTGCACATATACTGCTGTATTGCATGCCTCCGCCCACAAGTGAAGGGGTAGGCCCTGATCATGCAACATCGCCCGTGCAGCACCCACGATCGTTCTGTTCTTCCGCTCAGCAACCTCGTTCTGCTGTGGGTTATGAGGTGCAATGAGCTCTCTCTGAATTCCTTCTGCGCTGCAAAAGTCCTTGAATTCAGCAGAGATGAATTCACCACCATTGTCGCTCCTAAGAGCCTTCACATGCTTCCTCGATTCCTTCTCAACCAGCGCCTTGAACTCACAGAACTTTGAGTATGTCTCGCTCTTCTTCTGCATGAAGAAGATCCAGCACTTCCGAGAAAAATCATCAACAAAGATCACACAGTACTTGTGCTTTGCTGTCGAAGCTACTAAGAAATTTCCACACACGTCTGTGTGAATTCTCTCAAGGATCGTCGTGGCACGACTATCCTTCTCGTGAAAGGTGGCTTTCACAAATTTTCCCAAGGTACACCCCTTACACTGATATGACTACGCAAGAGTGCCCTTAGGAAGCCCAATAGAAATCTGCTGCAGTATCTTCAAAGCTCCATGGTGAAGGTGGCCCAATCTACGGTGCCACAGATCGCCATCATCCCGGCTCACCACTCCTCCCGCCTTGCATGCCATTGTTGTGCAGCCATCTACTTGCAACTGATAAAGGTTATTGACTCGAACCCCTATCTTCCGGGTCTCTCCAGTTGTCTTACTGCGCAGGAAAGCTTTTCCCTCGCTGAAGACAACATCATACCCTTTGTCTTCTAACATCGCCACAGAGATCATATTCTTCTTCAATCCTAGAACATGCATCACTTCCTTCAATACGAAGGGTTTACCACACTCCCTCTCAAAGGAAATGGTACTGATACTGGTCGCACTGTATCTACCATCATCGCCCATCTCGATGTGCACTCCAAGATCTTTCTCATCCAGATCTAAAAACAGATCTCGATCTCCAGTCATGTGAAAAGACGCACCACTGTCCAAGAACCACTCTTGATCCCATCACACTTCGGACAAGCATGCGATCGACCAAAAATCGACTCAAAGTACATAGAGGCTAAGGCCTCTCTGCTGCCAGAATCCGTGACTTGCTTATTTTCTTATTCTGGACAATTTGTGGCATAATGCTCCGTCTTTGAGTGACAGATTGAAAACACTTCCACCCCTTAGACATGTCATAACTTCTTGCCTTTTCGCCCAGGAATGAGCTTTCTTATCTTCCTTCTTTTCTTTGGCAGCCAAGCACAATTTTCTTCATCGAGATGCCTTTGATGAAGATCTAGTCCACAGTGTCACCGCACCATCTCCTCTTGCACAAGATCCGTGGTAGCTCCAATCTGGCAATTTCTCTGACCATTGACGGAGATCGATAGGCATGCCAACTCTTCGGAAGACCAAGGAGAGCCAAGCTCACCAATTCCTCATCATCGACAGTCACCCCCACACTTCCCAGCTCATCCCTGCATTGGATGAACTTCGTGAGGTACTTGGGCATACTGTCGCCTTTCTCCATCTTTATGTGTATGAGTTTATCCTTGAGCGCCAACTTCCTCTGGTCGCTCTTGCTCTGGAATAAATCTGTCAACGCTTTCCACATCAAGTATGGAGAAGCTTTTCCATGCATGCTGGATACAATGTGATCCTTCACGCCCTCCAACAGAATTCTTCGACATTTCGCCATCTTCTTTTGCCAAGCCTCAACTTGAGCAACATCGGTCGGCTTTGGGATCTCAGCTTCTATGAACTCCTTCAGCCCGTTATCATCTAATACCACCTCCATCCGTTCCTTCCATGCAACATAATTCGAACTGCCCTCAAGGGCATATTCCAGTCGCAATACGTTGAAAGACATTTCAACTTTGGCACCAAGAAAACTACTGCAAATTCGAATTCCAAATTCTGTTGCAAATTCGAATTCCAAGCTCAAAACTCAACTGCTTCTGGATCTGTGAGAACAAATAATTTCTAGCACAGAGATTGATTGTAAGGGCATTTACTGGATATATCACCTTTCAAAGAAAGGATGGATCCAGAGGCTACCTGGCCCGTTACAGACTCTGTCTACCGAAAATAATTGTAATCACTGTAATAGATCCGATGATCAATTCTGCTCCTATACCATGTAGAAATTTGAATAATTTGCTGAGTTATTCACCGATATTATCCTGATTACACACTATTTAGGCTTCATGCATAATACATAAACTCTTCTACAATTGATCATCAATATGCGGAAATAGAAAGCAGTCACATGCGCTCATTAAAACATAATCAAGCACACAAATCAACACAGGATGTAATGGGGAAAGCAATAGCTGAAAACCCCCAACTATCTGTATATTATAATGATAGAGAACATGTAACAATACATGGCACAATACTCCTCACAAGTACTCAGTACTATCTCCAAAAATTTACACACAAACTATATGAGATTTGAACAAGTCATGGGTTCAAATCTCCTCCACAAGTCTGCCTGCCTCTACTGCGCAATCCAAGTGAGTAATGAATGAGATCCAAGTTTGAATCCCACTAGCTCCAACTGCGCAATCCTCATTGGAAATCTCCATCAATTGGTGTGCAAATATCATGCACAATCATGGTCACAACTGATAGTCACACTCACCCTTTCACCCACCTCTAACACTGGTCTCCACTGAACTGTCCATGCATTGCAGTTAACTGATGTGTTCTTTAGTTGATTTATGAGTTAATAATTAGTGAATTAATTAATAATTAATTCACACCACTCATCACTAGTGTATTTTTAGTTAGACTAAATACAGCTAGCTCAACTAAGTTAAACAGAACACAACTCCACCAACTGTCTCATCAACTCCACCAAACTCTGCCACATGAGTTCTAACTGAAGTCAGCCATGCAATAGCTCAACCAACCCTTAGGAAAAGCGTATTTCCTTCCATCAGCTACATGTGACACATCCAAGCATCAAATTGAAGTGCTCCAAGAGAATAAGATAATGTTTATAGTCTAAATATTATTAAGGGTTAATAATATTTGATTGTTCTATTTTTAGCCCGACAGTCTAAAAATAGAAACCGCCCAATGTCTAAAAATAGAGGTCCATCTATTTTTACCAACTCGACCAATCATCCATAAATAGCATTCTGCAACTCATAGACCATGATCCATATGTCTAAAAATAGACTTTGCGCCAAAAATAGCCTGCGGGCCCACTTAGTGAAGGCGACTTCATTTCACTAAGCTCCATCATCTTGTTGCATTTTCAACACAATTGTATGCCAAGTTTAGTAAGTGTAAATTATATAAAACCATAATACATCATCTAGGGCATATTATATCAAAGGAAGGGTTAGCATTTGACCCAGAGAAAGTGAAAGCTATGGTTAACTGGGCTACACCCAAAGATGTGGCTGATGTTCGATCATTCATGGGACTTGTAGGATATTACCATAGGTTTATTGAGGGATTTTCTAAAACAACATTTCTAATCACTTCATTGCATAAAAAGGGAGTAAAATGTGAATGGACTGTTGAATGTCAAAAGAGCTTTGATCAGTTAAAGCACTTGCTCACCACAACCCCTATTTTAAAGTTAGCAGATCCCAATAAGGAATTTATTGTTTGTATGGACGCATGCATGGAGGGATTAGGGGGAGTTTTGCTACAATATAATTTTGTGATAGCTTATGAATCAAGGAAGTTAAAAATCCATGAAAGGAATTATGCAATATATGATCTAGAATTAGTTGTCATTATACATGCCTTGAAAATGTGGTGACACTATTTGTTAGGAAACAAATTAAATTTAATAACTGATCATATTAGCCTGAAATAATTCTTTAGCTAGCCAGATTTGTTACAAAACTGCCGCAGTGTCATCTGAGGAAGCCTGAGCACCGGGCTTGAAGAACATGCTAAACAAAGAGAGTCTGGACTGCCCGAGATGGGAAACCAGTCCTTTAGAAATCATATTGGCCGCCCTGGGATGGGAAACCGGCCTACAATTTATACATGATGTTTTGACAGAAAGAAATAAACCAAGAGTAACGATCAGCTTTTCCAGCTGCAAGTTGAGACAAAGAGACAAAAAATTCCAACGGGAATTGAACAAAAATACCCGATAGAGCTGTGAACTGAGCATATCACTGATCTTGAGTTGGTGACGGAGGCTCTGCCACCACCCTGCAAGTGTATTCCTCTTCAGAGTCATTCATGACGCCTTTTAGGGTGCCTTCCTGGTCCGAGACTCCAGCCATCATGCGCGGTGCTTCTTCTGCGTGGTGGGCAGTGCCAGTTGTCTGAGTCGTGCTTTTGGGAGGGCTGGAGGTAGAAGGAGGCATCGGAGAAGCTTCAGTGGAGGGACAGGGGAAAGGATCCTCTTCTTTAAGCGTAACCGTGATGTAAGCAGTGACAATAGGATTGTCATGAAGACATTCAAAACGAAATTCAGCACGCTAAGACGATTGGCGGATGGGCAAGCGAGCAGAACTGTGGGAGGCGGAAGGAATTGCAGCATTAGGGGGGTCAGCAGGTGGGAGAGGGAAAGGTTGAACACGAGTAATAGAGACACAATGACGCCTTCGTCTGCCACCATGACTCATTTCCTAAGTCTCTTCAGCAGAAGAGGATCCTGAGACGGAACTGGAGGGAGGTCGATGTTGTGAGACTTGCCCTCTACTTGTGCCACGCCTACTTCACATTCTATGTCGTATGTGTGGCATGGTGGATGAGTCTTGCGAAGAGAAAATACATTGCAAAGGGCAAGCAGGTGGTCCAAAAACACAGTGATGGGAAATTCCGCAGGAGCAGTTCGTCGTCTGAGCGTCAAGAGGGGAGGTGTTGCCACAGAAATCCTCTGTTCGAGCTTGGTGAGCTGGATTGGTTCGACAGAAGCTGCTCTGAGAAAAGTGAATCCCAGGCAGCGGTTCAAAACAAGCGAGGAGAGTGAAGCGATGCCCGGTGTGGGTTCGAATGCTGGGCTCTGCATAGCCTTGAGGGCATGCACTATTTAAAGGAGGCAGAGAGGCTGCGTTGCTATCACCATTAACTGAACAATCTAGAATGAACGCAATGACCGATTGAATACCCATAGCGTGATGAGAGAGCTCCTGCACAGGTTTAATTACTCCTTGAGTTGGCCGATTAATGAGCGCATAAATGCGCGTACAGGAGACCATATGGCCATCCCACACGAACTCCTTCAGGAGACGCGAAGGGGCCAAGGTCCCATCATTCATTGCTGGCACCCGCATCTGGGAAGCCAGATCTCAATGTTAGACAAGCTATATGGATGGCATTTCTCAATGAATTTAATTTTCACATAATACACATAAAAGGGAAAGAGAACAAAATAGTTCATGCCTTGAGCAGGCATGCCTACGAGGTAAAGGAAATAGTTGTGAGTAGTGTTAAAACTGACTTTGTGGAGAAAATTGAGAATTATGTGAAAAAGGACTCAACATATCAGGATATTCAACAAAAATTATAGCAAGTTAATGTTCACGGGTATACAAAAAATGCCGAAAAACTGTTGATTTACAGGGGAAAATTATTTGTTTCCAATGTAACAGAACTGAAAATTTTGACACTTTATGAGCATCACAAAAGATCATTTGCGGGACATTCAGGTTACCAAAATATGATCACATAATTAAGGAAAAAAATCTTTTGGCCTGGTATGAAAAAAGAAGTGGCATACTATTTATCCAAATGCATAGAATGTCAACAAGTCAAGGTTGAACATCAACACCCTGCTGGATTGTTGCATCCACTAACTATTTCTGAGTGGAAGTGGGAAATAAAATATTTGGATTTTATAATCGGGTTGCCTCGCACAAGGAGGCAACATGAATCCATTATGGCAATAGTAGATACATTAAGTAAGGTAGCTCACTTTATACCCATGCAATCCACCTATGGCACATCACAAAATGCTAATATATTTATGAAATAAATTTTTAGATTGCATGGGGTGCCCAAGGTAATAGTGTCAGATATGGATGCTAAGTTTACATCAAACTTTTGGAAGGCATTATTTAGAAATATGGGCACTGTATTCAATTTCAGTACAACATACCATTCTCAAACGGACGGTCAAACTGAAAGAGTTAATCAAATTTTGGAAGATACCCTGAGAATGTACATGATAGATAGGCCTACCAAATGGGAAGACTATCTTGATTTAGCTGAGTTTGCATATAACAAAAACTACCAAGAAACTATAAAAATGAGTCCCTTCGAAGCTTTGTATGGCCGAAAATGCCATACCCCACTCAGCTGGAATAAACTAGAGGACAAATTGATTTTGGGGCCTGTTAGAGTCGGTCTCTCCATCCCTCCGTCAGAGATCAAAATCTCTTTTGTTGCATTTAATTTTAGGTGTCTCATTCAGTTCAGTCATCTACATTCCGTTAGGAGCATGGATCATCTGAAGGAAGGGTCTTTTTACTCATATCCCTCATGTCTTGTACCTGTTGGCTCAGGTCTGTTCATCAAATTTCATCAATGTCAATTTTACAGTCATTTACAGTCCTGTTTGGTCTTTTGGTCAGCAAAGAGTCATTTTAGGTTTTTAGGGTTTTTTAGACCTCATTAGGTCTAGGGTTTCGTAAATTTAGTCTCCAGAATGTCTAATAATGCCAGCAGGCACATGAGGAAGCTTCGAATAAAGTTTCACTGCAAAAATTTCATCATCGCAATACTTGATAATGATTTTTCTTCAAAACTCTGTTTTGAAGAAAAATCGTCAATTTTGTCTTTTGTAATAAATGCTATGTAATTTTCAAAGTTTTTCAGTGGTGAAATTCTTCAGGCGCAGCCCTGATCACCTTTGCCAAATCCCGTGCCAGCTATCCTTGCAAAAAATAGAGAAGAGATTCATCGCCAGTCCAAAAATCAAAGGAAATCAACAAAAACAGAGTTTATATTAAAAAGTGCAAAGTGCCAAAGTTCAAACATTAGCAAGTGGGTTATTTCAAATAGAAAATCAAAGCCCATGCCATAAAAGATATTTTTGTGTCTTCATAAATCATTTGCATACCAAGAGTTATCAAAAACCCAAGAGAAAATCGTGGGAGAAGCAGAAGCCAGTCTTGGAAGGCAAACTGTGGTGAAGTTCAGAGTCGCAACGCGTTGGGAGAAGGTCGCGGCACACATAGCAGTCGCGGCGCATAGAGCCACTCAGCACTTTGTTAATTTGAACGTGCACGGCACACAGGAGGGGCGCGGCGCACTGGGTTATGCACGCGGCGCACTGGGCTGAAACTCAAATTTTTTTGCTATCTCTCTCAAAAATCAAACGAAACGGTCTCCTCTGCTCCGTGTAAGTCAAATCATCTTGCAATTGCCTTTGAATAGTGTTTGGTGTGGTTTCAAAGATTAGTTTGAGAATTTTTAATGTCAAAGTTCAAACCCTATCCTTTTGTTAGAAATTCGCTCCCTTAGGGTTTGAATTTGAAGTTAAAATTTGATTTTTGTGCCAAAATAATCCAACTCCATTCCCCACCTATGGTTCCTTTCCCATCACTGTAATCCTATCATCATTGTCAAATCCCTTATTCCCTTATATCCCAAAACCACTCATATCACTTATTCTCATCCCCCAATCTTTTCATTGCCTATCATTATCCCTTTCCCCATATCATTTGCAAAAATTCCTAAAGCCCGAATTCCCAAACACAGTCAAGTGACTGTTATTACACTTTAAATTCACTTGAAAATACTCCATCATTCTCATTGCCTTATTTCCCACAGTCCTTTCCCTTTGGCACATATTTGGCATTGAAAGAAAAAATAATCAAATTCTCATTTCTCATTTTCAACAAGACAACATACACCTTGCATGGACATTAATGAGACAGACACTGAAACTTCATACGACAGAGATAGTGATTCTACCACTGAGCTACATGCACCGAGAAGGCCTCATAAAGGTGGCAAACATGTGAGAGAAGAGCCCACCTCATTGACCCAATTGCAGGATTGCCCACTTGCCATGGCATGTTTTCACGCGCAGTCATGCTATCAGTACTGTGAGATGATTGCTCGGATTCAACATCATCAGGAGTTGGCTCGGTTATTTGTATTACATTTGCATGATGGTCAGGTAACTCTTGCTGATGTAAATTTCACGTTGACACCGGAAGCCATTTCTCAAGCAACAGGAATACCGAATATGGTGAACAGTGGAACAAAAGACAACAGGTGGAAAGAGTGCATTATGAACCATACATCAGGCCTAGCTATGTGAGACAGCTCAACAGGGTATTCCCATTCCATTTCCTGAAGGAATCCTATGCGCCTTTGATGAGACTCATTATCAGATACTTCAGTTGTGAGGGCTGGTTCTCACGCCTCTATGCCTACCACATCAGGTTATTGATGCATTTCACGAGAGTGAGGATGATGAACATACCTTATTTCATGTGCCGAAACATCGAGAGAGTGACCACTCTTGTGCAGAAGAAAACTCCCGAGCAGCAGTACAACAGTATTTATCACTATGTGCTCATCAAGATCATGGTTGTACATCAGCTTGGATTGCAGGGTATTGCATAGGAGGAGTTCATTTTCCATGAATTCTTTACACCCCCTCAGCCTCCTCTGGAGATTTTTCATGAGCCAGGTGAAACTTCACATCATTTTGAAGGTCATGAGACAGAGCCTATCAGTGTGCCAGTGTTGGTTACTTATCAGAGAGGCACCAGAGCATTATTTGCAGCAGCCCAACGAGTACTATCTCCACCCGGGGTGGAAGGGGTCTCGTTGCCGTCATCAGCAGCACAGGCACAGGTACAGGACAGAGGTAAGAGGCCTATGCAGGATGAGGGCCCTTCAGGAGGCCAGGATACTGATTTCATATTGATTGATGAGGATTTGAGCTCTCAAAGCTCAAAGTTGAGAGAGATCATTCAGGAGCAGAAAGCTGAGATCGAAAAATTTACCAACAAATTGCAGAGAGATCAATGGATCATAAACTATTTGGAGCAGTGGAACAAGCATTTGGAGGATCAGCAGACGATCATGGAGTTGCAAAACATCCGTGAGAACCGGCAAGCTGCCCAAAGAAGCCCAAAAGAGATGACACCCATTGAGCGGGAGATTGAGGCTGATAGAGAGACTTGGCTTGAGAGGGTCAACATTCATCTCGAGAAGCTGTTGAAGAAGGAAAACAAGGAGAAGAACATGCTCAGGCACATGAAGAACCACTATTGGGCACACAATCATGTTTGCAAAGCGAGGATCAAAATCCTGAAGGCAAGGTTAAGGAGGGCACTGAAGCGTCGCAAAAGGCATGATAGGCTCCAAATTTTGGCCGAAGCTTATTTGGCCCAGCATAGCACTTGATGAGGGACCTTCAGCCCAAATTTCAAGAAATTTGGGAAAAATTTTGTTAATTTTGAATTTTTTGGTCACAAAACAGATTTCCTGCCCGACGCGTAGCGCCACTTGGCGCACGATTATAATTGGCAGCTCTTCAGGGGGAAAACTTTGCATTTCTATATTTTTCATTAAAATTTATGAATTCTCATGGATTAACTAAGGATTTCATCAAGTTATGGGTTGCCTAAAGGGTCAAAAACACCCTAAAAATGGCCTTTCTGCCACTTTTTGCACACACAGGAAGCAGTGTTGGGAGAATTGATTTTTGGAGGGGAAAATGGAAACCAAATTTAGAAATTCCACTTGGGTTGGAAATTAGACAGGCAGGGCTTTCCAACGAGCTATCCTGCTCTCAATTTGGACTTCGGGAAGGGCCTCAAAATCAGCTCCAAACTTGTGCTACGCATAGAGATTTCAAGCGCGACGCATAGAGAAATTTGGCCTATTTTTCACTCAGCAGCTCAGAATTTCGCCTAGTTTTGGCCAGTTTCACTTTTTCATGTAAATCTTGATGTACCTTGATGTAATTCATGACCATGATGTAATTTTGGCACATTTTTACTCATTCTAGTAGATTCATTCACCAAAAGGTGAAATGTAAGTGAATGGATCAGTTTCATATCATATAGAGGCAAGTTGTTTCATTGCCTATTTTTCAGTTCCTAGTTTAGATATGGTTGAAAAAACTCCTATAATGATGAGCTCGACCCCTAGAGGCATGGGGAGGAGTTAGGCTTGTCTATATCATGTATTTTCTCAGTCATTTTCAGGGTTGGACACTTGGGATTGCTTGGCACTTCATTGTACATTTTGTCTCTGCAATTTTGGCAAAGGAATAGACCAGGGTTTGCAGCACTCTTTGGGATCCTCGTGGCTCTGTGTTTTGACGGTGTGTTTCTCTATGTAATTGTAAGTTCAATGATGTTTATGTGTATCATTTCCCTTCTCCTTTCTTCTGAAATTAAACAAATGAGTGATTAAGGTAGAATTCATTAGATTGCTTTGCCCTGCCTTCAGTTTTGTTTAATTTTTCATGTTTTCATCTATTTGAGGAGGATTCTTGAAACCCTCTTGCCCTCTTCAGCTCCTCGCCGGTCTGAACCATCCATTCATTCAATCTAAAGCATCAAAACAATTTCCTTCCTTGACCCAATTAGAACTCTGCAAAAACTAGGCCTAATCCCCGCACCCAAAACTGTCTTTCCCTTTGATCCAACAAAAACCCCCAAAAACACAATCAAAATCTTTCACTTAGATACCTAGCCCAAAATTAGCTTTTATTTCAAGTCATCTCAAGCCCTATTGATTATTTTTTCTAAGATTGACCCGGAGAGAGCCCTCTCCTGTTTTGGTAGGGCTAGCTACCAAACTGAGCGTGGTTTGATGTTACCCTGAACTCTGCCTTCCTTTAGCATGAGGTAGATTTAGGCAATAACATAGTGGCGACCATACTGGGGAAGAAAATGGTTTTCTTGTTGGTGTTATTTGTTTTATAAGCTACAGACGGAGCCTGAAGTTATACCAGGTAGCCTTCGAAACGCTTTTGCTTTGCATTAGCGAAAGTAGATAAACGTTTCTTCAGTGAATCTCCGGTCTAGCTTGTGAATGTGACACTTGACTTGTAAATTACCCCAGTATATCAGATCGTTCTAGAATTTTGGGTGATGAGTTTAGAATTTGATAGGCTGAACAAGTTGGTTTTGTCCCTTTGATTTTTGAAATTAATCCAACACACTCGCTTCTAGAAGACATACTAGAGCAAATCCGGATCCCGATCCACCTCCAGTGTATGAGAATCCCAATCTGATTTCAAGAATCCTTCGTCGAGAAAGTCCCGTGATCCCTCTATTCAAATCTCATTGATGTCTCGTTGTTTTTGAATATCTTGAAGATCTTGAATTTGATGAGCAATTTGAGTTGTCGTTGTTTGAGACGAAATCTGAAAGTGCTATTGGTTCTACTGTTATAAATCTCGAGTTTATCAAGTATCTTGAAATTGAATAGGCTAATAGATCCATTGACAGTTACATTTTGAATATTCAAAACTCCATTGTGGCAACAAACATTCCTGAGTTCATAGAATCTGCATCTAAAACTCTTGGGCCATCAGCAGTTACATCCAGTTCACAAGTTCATACCAAGCCTCCTTTCATTCCTACCATTCCTGTGCAACCATCTATCCCTTATCAACAATCTGCAGTAGTTTCTCCTCCGTCTACATCGCATACACCTCATACATCTACTGCTCCTACTCCGCCTATTTCTCCAAGACCAGTTGCAAATCCACCAAGAGCTATGACTGCTCGATTCGCACCCCTTGTCCTGCCTCAAAACTTGGATGCCATGCCCGCTGATTATCAAAGTAAGATCCCATTGTTTGATGGCACTCCTCAAAGTGTCACTGCTCAGCAACATATTGATAGAATGGCAGACTTCTTTGATCTTCATGAAATTGATGCAGAAAACGTGACCATGAGATTGTTTGTGCAAACTTTTAGAGGTGAAGTACGAAAGTGGTTCAGAGCTTTGCAGCCTAGAAGTATTGCTACATTGGCTGAGCTTCAGATACAGTTCTTGGATCGGTGGGAAGTAAAGAAAGATCCTCTTCAGATCACTTCTGAATATACCAAGATCAAGCGCAACGCTGGTGAGTCAGTCCAAGACTATTGTATCAGATTTAATGCGGTTTGTAATGCAATTCCTGATGATTTAAGGGAATCTAAGAAGTCAGCTTTGCTTAAGTTTCCGGATGGTTTTGATCCGGACATGGCCTATCAATTGAGAGAACGAGATCCGGCCACTTTGGAGGACATGCAGAAGATTGCAGTGAGTGTTGAAGCTAATCTGAATGACAAGAGAGCTAGATTGAGAGTTGAAAAGAAAGTCGCAATAAAGGAAGAAGCTTTTACTTCAGATCAAGTACTTCGCAAGGTGGAAAAGATGATTGAGAGATTAAAACTTGATAAGCCCGATTCGCAGATCATAAATCCTAACTTTCGTGGCCAGTAGCAACCACAATTTAGGATCAAACAACGAGAGTAGCGAGCACAAGAACCGCCAGTACAACAGCAGGTAAAGACTCCTTTACAACAGAATTTTGTTGGTCTGGAATTGGATGATGAAGATAATGTAATAGGGGAAGAGAATCACTTCTTTACACCTGATGACATGCCAACCTTTATCACTACAGATGAGGAGTATGCAAAAAACTCAACTGTACAAAAGGATGAGGATTTTATCTTGGCAAATGACACGGCTCTTGAAGAAGAGTCGAATGAGTATCAGAGAGGTTATATGAATGCTTTGTCTGCCCAACAGCGACAATATTCACTTAGAAATAGAGATGTGCCTATCAACCCAATCCAAAAGAGAAAGGAAGTCTCAGCACCAAAGAATGATGTACCCATTGCACAGAAGAAGGGAAAAGAGGTAGCTGATCCCACTGCTAGCAAGTCTCCATCAGCAAATGAAAAATCTAATCAGCCAATTGTATCGAGGGAGAAAGCTGAAAAGAAGGATGCTCCAGCCAAAGAGGTAGAAAAAGCTTCAGCTTTTAACTTAGAGAGTGAAATTGCTAAGTTAAAAGTTTCCATTCCTTTGATTGAGTTAATGAAAAATAGCAGCTACAAGGGTCAAGTATCTAAAATTTTGAATTTCGATCCAATGTCTAATATGGTGAATGTGGAAGATGATCAACCTGAGTTGATATTTGGACCAACATTGGATGGTGAGTCTCCCGATAGTGATGTGCCTCCTTTTTATATCAGCCTTAGATTGCATGATTTTGTGTTACATAATGCCATGTTTGATTCTGGAGCTTCTCATAATCTCATGCCAAAGGCGATCATGGAGAAATTGGTATTGGACATCACTAGGAAATATCATGATCTGTATTCTTTCGATTCTAGCAGAGTAAGATGCATTGGGCTTATCAAAGATTTGGTGGTTAGTTTAGATCAGATTCTGACTAAGAATGTTTTGATGGACGTGGTTGTGGCAGATATTCCTTCTAGATTTGGCATGCTTCTTTCCATATCTTGGGGAGCGAAACTGAAGGAAACATTGCAGCTTGATTTCTCCTATGCTACCATTCCTGTGTTCGGTCATATGAGAAAACTATATCGGGAGCAAAAGATGAAGTATATGATCACCAGCAAGGAGAAACCGGTAAATCATCCGATAAATTATGTACATACAGATTTAGAGTCTTTTGTTTTGTATTTAGATAGTTTCAATGATGTAGATAGTCAGTTAGTTGAAGCAGAGGACATCCCGGAAATCACAGAAAAATTCAGAGAAATTTTGATGAAAGAAAGGTAAGAACTTGAGAGTTCTGCTAAGTAATCAGCCTTCCGAAAGCAGCAGAAAGTTGATTGACAGCAAGCAGAAATAACAGAGCAAACACAATTTCAGCACTTGGAAGAAGATGAAGAAGGTTTATGGACTATGAATTTTGATGGTGCAGTAGGAAGAGATGGTGCTGGAATTGGTATTTGGGTACGCAGCCCTTTTTCCGCCCCAAACAAGGTATCGAGTAATGGTAAGATGAATTTTTTACGCCGCTTTGTGCCTAATCTTGCTGAACACCTAAGAGAGATTACAAACATGCTTAAAAAAGATAGCATATTAAAGTGGTCCGAGGAGGCGGTAAAGTCTTTCAACTTAGTGAAGTTGGCTCTTTCTTCAGCTCCGATTTTGATCAGCCCGAATTATACTCAGGATTTTATTTTGTTTTCATTTGCTTCAAAGCATACTATGGCAGCAGTATTAATGTAGAAAAGAGATGGACATGAAAAACCAATTGCTTTTTTCAGCCGTATCATAAGAGATGCAGCCTTGAAATATAACATAATTGAAAAGCAAGCTCATGCTCTTGTGAAGGTGTTGAAATATTTTCGAGTATATATTCTGCCTTCTCATATTATTGCTTATGTTCCTAACGCTGCTGTAAAGGATGTTTTAGTGCAAACAGATCCAGAAGGGAGACGGGGCAAATGGATTGCAGCCTTGTTGGAGTATGATGTGGAGATAAAGCCCACAAAGCTTATCAAAGGACAAGGGCTGGCTAAGCTAATGGCTGAGTCAAATTTGCATGCCTTGGATATCAATCTTATTGCTGCTATGTCCGAAGAGAATGAGGAAAGTTCATCAGTTCAGGTATCATAAATCTTTGTGCTTTCTCCTTGGTATTCAGATATTGTATATGTGCTTCAAAATTTGTCACCACCACCCAGCATGGCTAGAAACAACAGTAGAACTCTGAAATTGAAGGCTGCTAAGTTTTGTGTTTTGAATAATTCACTCTATTGGAAAGATCCCGGTGGTGTTTTGTTAAACTGTTTGGTGGATGAAGAAGCAAAGCAGGTTATGGAGGATTTTCACAAAGGAGATTGCGGGGGTCACCTTTTTTGGAAAACAACGGCCAATAATATTTTGAGAGCGGGATATTATTGGCCAACACTTTTTGTTGATGTGTATAAGACTGTCAAAAGCTGTCATGAATGTTAGATTTTTGAAGGGAGGCAGAAATTGCAACCTTTGCCGCTTAAGCCCAATGAAGTAAGTGCTCCTTTTCAGCAGTGGGGTTTGGATTTCATTGGCGAAATTCATCTCGCTTATTCAGCTCAGCATAGATGGATCCCAACAGCGATAAATTATTTCACGAAATGGATTGAAGCAGTTCCCACCAGGCAAGCTACAGATTCGGTAATAATTTCTTTCCTTGAGAATAACATTTTGTCTCGTTTTGGTTGCCCGAATAAGTTAATCACTGATAACGCAACAGCTTTCAAGTCAAAAAAGATGATTGAGTTTTGTGACAAGTATAAAATCACTTTGGGACACTCAACCGCTTATCATCCACAAGGCAACAGATTGGCGGAGTCTTCCAACAAATCTTTGGTCAACATCATTAAAAAGTTGCTAGAAATAAACAAGAAAAGTTGGCATAAGAAGTTGGTCAATGCACTTTGGGCAGATCGAGTGAGTCAGAAGAAATCCATTGGTATGTCCCCCTTTGAGCTGGTATATGGAGTTGATACAGTGTTTCCTACCTCTCTCGCAGTTCCGGTGGTCAAACTTCAACAGGAAGCTGGCAGTGAAGAAGATCATATGCAAAGAAGAATAAATCAAATGATCCATTTGCAACAGACGAGGGAAGAATTTTTTCAAAACACATTCAAGCTGCAGGAGATAATTAACAAAATCTATGACAAAAAAGCAAAGGCGGACAAATTTCAATTGGAAGAAGTGGTGCTGAAATGGGATGCAAGGAATGAGGAAAAGGGTAAGCATGGTAAGTTCGAAAATCTCTGGAAAGGACCCTTTAAAATTGCTGCATATCGGGGTCAAAATGCTTTTCTTCTGAAGGAGATGAACGGGGAAGATTGTCTAGGAGGGCCGGTCAATGGTCGGCTGCTCAAGCGGTATCATTTCTGAGATGTTTTCTGTTGTTTACATTTTCACTGTACATACCATTTATTTCAGTTTCATTGCAAGTGTGTGCTGTGATCTTTTCTTCAATTTGGGGCCCGAAGTGAAGGCTATAATTATGAAGATTGGTTTCAGTTTTGGTTTGAGTTTGTCAAGTCAGTTTTTTTCAGTCATTTTAGTTTCAAAATTGAGTCAGTTTGAGTCAAATTTTCAGTCAATAAATGAGTCAAGAGTCTTATGTTGATTTGTCAAAGTTATGGACTCCATAGCCCAATGGACGAAGGCACTGCCTACTCTCCCAGAAATCTATAGTTCTTGGCACCTCCCAGGAGCTACCATCCCCATTGGAGCCAATGTTAGAGTCGGTCTCTTCATCCCTCCGTCAGAGATCAAAATCTCTTTTGTTGCATTTCATTTTAGGTGTCTCATTCAGTTCAGTCATCTGCATTCCATTAGGAGCATGGATCATCTGGCGGAAGGGTCTTTTTACTCATATCCCTCATGTCTTGTACCTGCTGGCTCAGGTTTGTTCATCAAAGTTCATCAATGTCAATTTTACAGTCATTTACAGTTATGTTTGGTCTTTTGGTTAGCAAAGAGTCATTTTAGGGTTTTAGGGTTTTTTAGACCTCATTAGGTCTAGGGTTTCGTAAATTTAGTCTCCAGAATGTCTAATAATGCCAGCAGGCACATGGGGATGCTTCGAATAAAGTTTCACTGCAAAAATTTCATCATCGCAATACTTGATAATGATTTTTCTTCAAAACTCTGTTTTGAAGAAAAATCGTCAATTTTGTCTTTTGTAATAAATGCTATGTAATTTTCAAAGTTTTTCAGTGGTGAAATTCTTCAGGCACAGCCCTGGTCACCTTTGCCAAATCCCGTGCCAGCTATCCCTGTAAAAATAGACAAGAGATTCATCGTCAGTCCAAAAATCAAAGGAAACTAACAAAAACAGAGTTTATATTAAAAAGTGCAAAGTGCCAAAGTTCAAACATTAGCAAGTGGGTTATTTCAAATCAAAAATCAAAGCCCATGCCATAAAAGATATTTTTGTGTCTTCATAAATCATTTGCATACCAAGAGTTATCAAACACCCAAGAGAAAATCGTGGAAGAAGCAGAAGCCAGTCTTGGAAGGCAAACTGTGGTGAAGTTCAGAGTCGCGGCATGTTGGGAGAAGGTCGCGGCGCACATAGCAGTCGTGGCGCATAGAGCCGCTCAGCACTTTGTTAATTTGAACGTGCGCGGCGCACATGAGGGGCGTGGCGCACTGGGTTGTGCACGCAGCGCACACGGCCGAAACTCAAATTTTTTTGCTATCTCTCTCAAACATCAAACGAAACGGTCTCCTCTGCTCCGTGTAAGTCAAATCATCTTGCAATTGCCTTTGAATAGTGTTTGGTGTGGTTTCAAAGATTGGTTTGAGAAATTTTAATGTCAAAGTTCAAACCCTATCCTTTTGTTAGAAATTTTCTCCCTTAGGGTTTGAATTTGAAGTTAAAATTTGATTTTGGTGCCAAAATAATCCAACTCCATTCCCCACCTATGGTTCCTTTCCCATCACTGTAATCCTATCATCATTGTCAAATCCCTTATTCCCTTATATCCCAAAACCACTCATATCACTTATTCTCATACCCCAATCTTTTCATTGCCTATCATTATCCCTTTCCCCATATCATTTGCAAAAATTCCTAAAGCCCGAATTCCCAAACACAGTCAAGTGATTGTTATTACACTTTAAATTCACTTGAAAATACTCCATCATTCTCACTGCCTTATTTCCCACAGTCCTTTCCATTTGGCACATATTTGGCATTGAAACAAAAAACAATCAAATTCTCATTTCTCATTTTCAACAAGACAACATACACCTTGCATGGACATTATGGAGACAGACACTGAAACTTCATACGACAGAGATAGTGATTCTACCACTGAGCTACATGCACCGAGAAGGCCTCGTAAAAGGTAAGTAGTGTGAGAGAAGAAAGCCAAACTTGTTGACCCAATTCAAGGTGCCCCGCCAATTGCCATGGCATGTTTTTATGAAAGACAAATATGCTATCGCATCAGGATTGCCTGGATTCAAATACCATCTATTTTGGAAGCCTATATTGTATTCCATTTGCATGATGGTCAGTAACTCTCGCTGATGTAAATTTCACCTGATACCTGAAGCCACTTCTCAAGCAACAAGAATACCTAATGTAGGAGAGGAGTGGAACAAAAGACAGCAGGTGGATAGAGTACATTACAAGCCACACATCAGGCCTAGCTATCTGAGGCAATTCAGCAAGGTATTTCCATTCCGATTTCTGAAGGAATCTTATGCACCATTGATGAGACTCATTATCAGGTACTTCAGTTGTGAGGGTCGGCTCTCACGCCTTTACGCATACCACATCAGACTTTTGATGCATTTCACGAGAGTGAGGATGATGAACATACCTTATTTCATGTGCCGAAACATCGAGAGAATGGCCACTCTTGTGCAGAAGAAAACTCCCGAGCAGTAGTACAACAGTATTTATCACTATGCGCTCATCAAGATCATGGTTGTACATCATCTTGGATTGCAAGGTATTGCATGGGAGGAGTTAATTTCCCATGACTTCTTTACAACCCCTCAGCCTCCTCCGGAGATTGTTCATGAGCCAGGTGAAACTTCACATCAGTTTGAAGGTCACGAGACAGAGCCTATCAGTGTGCCAGTGTTGGTTACTTATCAGAGAGGCACCAGAGCATTATTTGCAGCAGCCCTCACGAGTACTATCTCCACCTGGGGTGGAAGGGGTCTCGTTGCCTTCATCAGCAGCACAGGTACAGGTACAAGATAGAGGTAAGAGGCCTATGCAGGATGAGGGCCCTTCAGGAGGCCAGGATACTGATTTCATATTGATTGATGAGGATTTGAGCTCTCCAAGCTCAAAGTTGAGAGAGATCATTCAGGAGTAGAAAGCTGAGATCGACACATTGACCGACAAATTACAAAGAGCTCAATGGATCATAAACTATTTGGAGCAGTGGAACGATCAGTTGGAGGATCAGCAGACGATCATGGAGTTGCAAAACATCCGTGAGAACCGGCAAGCTGCCTGAAGAAGCCCAACAGATATGACACCCATTGAGCGGGAGATTGAGGCTGATAGAGAGAATTGGCTTGAGAGGGTCAACATTCATCTTGAGAAGCTGTTGGAGAAGGCAAACAAGGAGAAGAACATGCTCAGGAACATGAAGAACCACTATTGGGCGCGCAATCATGTTTGCAAAGCAAGGATCAAAATCCTGAAGGCAAGGCTAAGGAGGGCACTGAAGCATCGCAAAAGGCATGATAGGCTCCAAATTTTGTCCGACGCTTCTTTGGCCCAGAATATAACTTGATGAGGGAACTTCAGCCCAAATTTCAAGAAATTTGGGAAAAAATTTGTCAATTTTGAATTTTTTGGTCACAAAACATATTTTCCTGCCCGACGCGTAGCGCCACTTGGCGCGCGCTTATAATTGGCAGCTCTTCAGGGGGAGAACTTTGCATTTCTGGATTTTTCATCAAAAGTTATGAATGCTCATGGATTACCTAAGGATTTCATCAAGTTCTGGGTTGCCTAAAGGGTCAAAAACACCCTAAAAATGGCCTTTCTGCCACTTTTTGCACACACAGGAAGCAGTGTTGGGAGAATTGATTTTTGGAGGGGCAAATGGAAACCAAATCCAGAAATTCCACTTGGGTTGGAAAGTAGACAAATAGGGCTTTCCAACGAGCTATCTTGCGCTCAATTTGGACTTCGGGACGGCTCTCAAAATCAGCTCCAAACTTGTGTTACGCATAGAGATTTCAGGCGCAGCGCATAGAGAAATTTGGCCTATTTTTCACTCAGCAGCTCAGAATTTCGCCTAGTTTTGGCCATTTTGACTTTTTCATGTAGCTCTTGATGTACCTTGATGTAATTTCATAACCATGATGTAATTTTGGCACATTTTTACTCATTCTAGTAGATTCATTCACCAAAAGGTGAAATGTAAGTGAATGGATCAGTTTCCTATCATACAGAGGCAAGTTGTTTCATTGCTTATTTTTCAGTTCCTAGTTTAGATATGGTTGAAACAGCTCCTAGAATGATGAGCTCGACCCCTAGAGGCATGGGGAGGAGTTAGGCTTGTCTATATCATGTATTTTCTCAGTCATTTTCAGGGTTGGACACTTGGGATTGCTTGGCACTTCATTGTACATTTTGTCTCTGCAATTTTGGCAAAGGAATAGACCAGGGTTTGCAGCACTCTTTGGGATCCTTGTGGCTCTGTGTTTTGATGGTGTGTTTCTCTATGTAATTGTAAGTTCACTGATGTTTATGTGTATAATTTCCCTTCTCCTTTCTTCTGAAATTAAACAAATGAGTGATTAAGGTAGAATTCATTAGATTGCTTTGCTCTGCCTTCAGTTTTGTTTAATTTTTCATGTTTTCATCTGTTTGAGGAGGATTCTTGAAACCCTCTTTCCCTCTTCAACTCCTCACTGGTCTAAACCATCCATTCATTCAATATAAAGCATCAAAACAATTACCTTCCTTGCCCCAATCAGAACTCTGCAAAAACTAGGCCTAATCCCCGCACCCAAAACTGCCTTTCCCTTTGATCCAAAAAAAACCCACAAAAACACAATCAAACTCTTTCACTTATATACCTAGCCTAAAATTAGCTTTTATTTCAAGTCATCTCAAGCCCTATTGATTATTTTTGCTGAGATTGACTCGGAGAGAGCCCTCTCCTGTTTTGGTAGGGCTAGCTACCAGACTGAGCGTAGTTTGATGTTACCCTGAACTCTGCCTTCCTTCAGCCTGAGGTAGATTTAGGCAATAATAGGGCCATAAGTATTTTAGGAAATGGAACAGGTTGTGCAAAAGATTCAACAGAATATCAAGGCAGCACAAGATTGAAAAAAGAGTTATGCGGACAAGAAGAGAACATATAGATAATTTAAAGTTGGGGACCATGTTTATCTGAGGGTGAAACCCAAGAAAAGCACATTGAGAATAGGAACCTGTCCAAAACTAGCCCCACGGTTCTGTGGACCGTTTAAAATTCTAGACCGAGTTGGGCCTGTAGATTACCAGTTAGCGTTACCTAGTCACATTAAAGTTCCTAATGTTTTTCATGTATCCTTGCTTGAGAAATATTTGCATGATAGTACTCATATTATTGATTGGAAATTGATACAGGTGGAACCAGAAGGAGATTTCTTGCCAGAACCACACTGCATACTAGACATGAACGAGATTTGGCTTCGGAATCAAGTCGTCGCTCGGGTTAAAGTGAAATGGAAGCACTTTACTCCTAAGAAGGCCACTTGGGATCTTGAAAATGTAGTGCAGGAGAAGTACCCAACATTATTTCAGAGGAAATAAAATGAAATTTTAACACCGAGGACAATGTAAATAGAAGGGGGGTGGGGAGAATGCTACACCTCTCCGAAATGGACATATTACTATTGTTATTATTTGTTTGTTTGTTGCAAAAAAAAAAATGAATGGTGCCATCAACATGATGGGAAGCCATGAATGCTTTGGATGTAATTATGTAAATAAATAATTATCAATAAATGGATGATGGATTGGGAACACTTGGAAATTAGACACTTACAAATTCTAACTACATAAAATCTTTCCACGACAATAATTCTAGAAGGAATTTTGGATAAACTTAATGGATGGGAGAGAAAAATCCATTAAGTGCTTAGCTGGAGATAGATGCTAATAGGGGATTGGCATAAATCTTCGTTGGAGATAAAAGCGAGCTTTTATGCAAAAAGAGCCTAGGCCAGTGGTTTTGAAAGCCACAAAAGCAGGACATCGCTAAAGGAAGAATCCTTCATGGAAAGAAGGCATAAAATGGCTATTGCAAGGATCAGTGGGTTGTTGATACCTGGAGAGGTGAATCTCAGCTAGGGGGTGAACTGTGAGGAAGCAGTTCTACGGTTGGGTGGAAATCAGTGTCTAATTTCCAGTGTGCTCTATGTATCGTGTTTTCTATTGGATTGTGTTATGGTATATGGTAAAATTTTTTCTACTCTTATGTGAAATTGAAAATATGAGCTGGTATGTGAAATTATAATTGTACAATGATGTGAGTTTTGTCTATGAACATGTTCATAATTGGAAAACATGGTATAATTGTTAAATTGAGATTCCTACTGGAATAGTTAGAAAGTATATAGCTATTGATTATTTTTCTTTGTATTGAAAAAACTGTAATTGCATGCATGTTTAGACAGAAATGTTAATTATCGTTGCTTTATTAATTAGATTGTTGAAACAGGAATACTGTTATGAAAATTAGGATTTGGGTTTATCATGTCTAACTAGGTGACATATCAATTGAGGGTTGGAACTTGAACGTACAACCGACGGGGTTATTACACAGCCTTGAATTTATAATCTATAACTTTCATCCTTATCGTTGAATTAGCAGATATATAAAGGGAAAAAAAATTATTGTAATTGACATGTGCTATATTTAATGGGCATAAGTGTATTATTCTCGTTGTAAGTCATGTAGTTTGTGAGAAGGAGATAAATATTTAATTAGACAAACTCTATTGATATATTTTGAACTGTTCCTCACAAATATTATCTGCATTCAGAATTTAAATAAAATAGTAAGCAGTAAGCTCAGTGCACCGGAAAAAGGGACAAACTCATAACGTCCAACCTATGGGGTATTTGATCTTAGGACAAGTAAGGATAATATGAAGCTATTTACAAGTTGATTATGCCTTGTGGATAGTACTACCAATTGGGTATTCTTAGTAGGTATGTGAAATCAATACAACATGCAGACTATAAAATTCAACAATACCAAATTAACTATTCCATGGCCGAACAGATCCACTGTAATAGATATGCTTAGGACATCATTCAATATACAAAAATCACAATAATTACTCAATATGATCGAAGTCAACCATAGGCATACATCATCTGGTAAAAATATTCAATCCGGTAGGAATACAAAAGGAGTATGTAAATACTACTAAAAATTTTATATCATAACAAATAGTAAATAAATAGATACAACGACTCAATATTATAAATGTTTTGTTCAGGAAGAAACCTTACATTAATCTTTAGCTCAGTAAACATCTAATGCATCCAAAACCTCATAATTGATGATGTATTAGCGCCAATATGGGTGAATAAGGAGACAAAATAAATTATTACACGGTGGAACCAAGCTAAACCTATGGCGCTACCATAATACCTGATCCAAAATCTTTTGCTTGAGATGTATGAAAGAATTACATGTGAAAATTGTAGCTTTAAATAATAAAATTTAAAGGCATAAACATAAAAAGAGAGAAGCAATTAACATCATGCATAAAGGCACAGAGTTGATATCGAAGTTTGTCCAGGAGGGACTACGTCTCCGGGCCTTGCTCAAATAGTGGGGAGGCCCTGCTTTCATTAAATGGCAAAAATGAAAGTACAAGTACAAAAAGAAGAATTACACCCTTATACTTGCCCAATCTGAAAGCGGTTGAAAATTGCAGACCTCTGATGACGAAATGGGCAACATCGTTGGATTTGTGGCATCAAGTAGTGTAGAATCCATATAAAACTTGTCCCAATCTGACAAAGCGAAGATCCGACCCCTCTGGAAAAATGGCTCAGATCATGGTTCTGCCCCCTCCTGCACACTGCTCAGGGTTCCACTGCCTCGTTTTCCGTGCCCTCTCCTGTCTACCCTGGGTGCACTGCAAAATGAAGGTTTTTATAATGTGGAGTTGGCGTGCTTTCCAACTTTGGCCGTTGGATGAGTTGGTTAAGATTCAATGCTTGGGGGAGGGGGTCGGGTGGTCAAACCCCGCCCCCTCATTTTTTTAAATCGGAACATGTTTTAAACACTGCACTTTTCTTAAAAATCGCCCCGAATTTTTTTTAATAGGAGGTGGTTGGGGGGCTGGGTCCGCATTGGGCGGCCCGCCCCCATATTTTCGTCGGCGTATATTCTATTACCAAGAATATTAGGCGGGTCTGGTACCATGTGGCCCGACCCTAACTACTCTACGGTGCCACGATATGTGGGTGGGGCCCGACGGGGTCATGGTCGCCGACCCCAATTAACAAATGCTTTGTTATGTCGGCGGGGTCATGACCGTCGACCCCTATGTTTAATTAATTTTTGGTTGGTCCGTTGGGGTAGGGCGGGGGTAATGGCCCACCCTACCATATATATATATATGTATATGTATATGTATATGTATATGTATATGTATATGTATATGTATATGTATATGTATATGTATATGTATATGTATATGTATATGTATATGTATATATATATATATATATATATATATATACCTGATTTTTTTCGAACCTTCTGGATTTTGATTGAAGGAGTGCAATTAAATGTCCCATAGTTTCGCCCGGAATCCGGTGGCCAAGTTCTAGCGAAATTGTTGCCTCCTTAAGCTGCCACATCACTAAGTCAACCCTCAAACTTTGGCTACTCCTAACCCCTTCATACAGACTCGGAATTGAGTGTCGTCTGTGTCGTTGGAATCAAAAGGACGAGATATACAACCCGAACCTGGTTCGAGAGACTTTCAAACACTTTGATTTTTGAGCCTTTGTGCTTAAGCCACTTGTACTTGTACCTGTTTAATCCACGTGGATCATTCCTCGCCACTAAAAAGATTTTGGACGACAAAAGCATTAACACACTCAAACCACACATGACTCAACAACCCCTCCTTGCCAAGAGTTTATAGCACACACTCATTGGCCAAGGATTACATAAAAATAAAACAACCAATATCTCAACTACTCATAAGGAAAGGCCAAAACATCATCATTGCATTTTGAAGTGATGGGAAACACACCATCACGTTTACATTTATTTGCAACGTATGATTTACAAATGTGGCCATCACACTAAGACCCCTAAAAGAACCATATTTTTCTTAATAAGGTAAATGGATCATCCCTCTTTGGAGGATCTACCTGGGGAACAGCTTCGGGGACCGGACTCTGTATGGATGTTCTTTGATCCTGGCATGTTTGACATGTAGGTTTCTGGGGTTCATTCTGGATGTGATGATTTTTCCTCCTCCATACCTTTCGTTTCGTCTTGAAACGCCTCCTCCAGATGTACCTTCGAGAAGTTCCCATGAATCCATCACCATCGTTGAGGTGTGAGGAGGTGCTCTTATCATCAGTTGTTGGTGGGCTGCTGGTTGTCTTGGAGATTTATCCCACTTCCTTTCTGGTGTATTCTAGCCTTGCATGACGTGGCAATTCCTTAACTTTGACAGGGTTTACGATGTCTTGGCCATTGATGTCGAGGCCCTTTCCTTGTTACCCCATGTTCTTCAGCAATTTGGACTCGATCCCTGTAGTATGCTTTTCAAAAGAAGTGAATTCATCATCATGAAAAATACATGAAATTGAAGGGTTTCTTTTTACCTTGGGTTGGTTATGTCGTAATTTTTCCAAGGCCTCATCCTTAGCTTGTAACTGGCGTAGTAACCTTTGTTTTTCTTCCCTTGCTTCATGTAGGAGCCTTCTTAGCTCAAAATTTTCTGCTTGGATGCCTGGTTAATCTCTTCAAGTTCTTGGAACTCCGCCGCAGTAAGTGTCATTTTCTCCTTTGGTACACTAGCTGTTGATATTTTTGTTTCATTGCCTGAATCAAAACCCAAGTCTATTGGTCCTTCTACTGTGATCCCAAAGGCTGCAAGCTTTATTTCATCGCCTTAATCGGACCCTAGGTCAATTGGTTGACCTTGTGCAAATCCTGCAGCTGCGACCTTTTCATCTTCCTTGGATCCAAAATCTTCAGATTCTTGGTTTTGTTGTATGGTGGTGGTGGTCTTTTGCTTTCCTTTTTTGTCATTTATCTCAGGTCTCAACTCAGGGTGCATCTTCCAACAATTTTCTTTGTCATGTCCTTCTTTTTCACAAAGTGTGCAGGAGGGCTTTGCTCCCCTTCTTTTGGCTGCGACAGTCCTTTTTGGGTAGTCACTTTGTTCATGCGCCCCCCTGCTTTCTATGTGCATGGCCTTTACACTAGCCTCGTCGATAGCAGGAGGCTCAAACAACAATAATGAATGTCTTATGTAACTACGTAATGACCCAATATACTTAGTTACAACTTCAGTAGAATCTAATGAAATGCCCAAACTTAGTGCTTGTTTTCTAAATTCCTCGGTAAATCTTTGCACGTTTTTTCCTTTACCTTGTCTTAGGTACTGCCACTCCATTAAGGCTTCTTGCTTATAACCCAAGGGATAGAATTGATCTTTAAGTGCATCAATAAAAATTGACCACGAGGAAAGAAGGTTACGCAAATTACTGTTGCCTTGAATTTTTCTCTCCCACCAGATGAGAGCTGTGCCACTCAATCAAAGAGAAGCCAACTGGATCTTAGCCTCGTCCTCCACAATCCGTTGAATCCTGCAGTAGATTTCAAGCTGCCTAATCCAGTTTTTAAGTTTCTCTGCATCACTTTCACCGTTATACATGGGTAGATCAAATTTGACATCTAACTTAAACAAAGGCTTATTAAATGCATTTCCAGAATTTGTATGGTGATGGTTAGAAGAGGAGGAAGGACTTTCATTTCCTGAAGGAGGTGGGTCTCCTCCACCATCTCCATGTGATGAACCTTGCCCTTTTGAAGCATGCTCCCCTGTTTTATCTAACTTCTTAGGTCTAGAGAATAGTTTCTCTACTTGATCTGCCATGGTGTTGAAGGTTTTGCGGAAGTTGAGCTCTACTTCATTCCCTTCCTCTTCACTCATGTTCCTTCTCTGATGTACACGTCCTGCTTCAGGATCAAAATCCTGTAGCATCCCTTCACCTCTTCTTAGCCTGTTTCTAGTTAGCATACAAGCATGTAATTCACATCTACAAACACCTACTCTGATACCACTTGATCCAAAATCTTTTGCTTGAGATGTATGAAAGAATTACATGGGAAAATTGTAGCTTTAAACAATAAAATTTAAAGGCATAAACGAAAAAAGAGAGAAGTAGTTAACATCATGCATAAAGACACATAGTTGATATTGGAGTTCGTCCAGGAGGGACTACGTCTTTGGGCCCTGCTCAAATAGTGGGGAGGCCCTACTTTCATTAAATGGAAAAAATGAAAGTACAAGTACAAAATGAAGAATTACACCCTTATACCTGCCCAATCTGAAAGTGGCCGACAAATGCAAACCTCCGATGATGAAATGGGCAGCACTGTTAGATTTATGGCTTCGAGTAGTGCAGAATCCATATAAAACTTATCCCAATCTGACAAAGCGAAAATCCAACCCCTCTGGAAAAATGGCTCAGATCATGGTTCCACCCCCTCCTGCACTACTCAGGGTTCCACTGCCTCGTTTTCGTGCCTGCTCCTGCCTGCCCTGGACGCACTACAAAATGAAGGTTTTTATAATGTGGAGTTGGTGGACTTTCCAATGTTGGCCGTTGGATGAGTTGGTTAAGATCCAATGCCTGGGGGAGGGGGTCGGGTGGTCAAAACCCACGCCCCAACCCCCCCCCCCCCCCTCCCTCCCTTTTTTTTTTTTAAATCGGAATTTTTTTTAAACACTGCACTTTTCTTAAAAATCGCGTTGATTTTTTTTTAATAGGAGGTGGTTGGGGGGTTGGGTCCGCATTGGGCGGCTCGCCCCCTATTTCCGCTGGCGTATATTCTATTACCAAGAGTAGTGGGCGGGGCCCGACGGGGTCATGGCCGCCGACCCCAATTAACATATGCTTTGTTATGTGGGCGGGGTTCCGGTGGGGTCATGACCGCCAACGCCTATGTTTAATTAATTTTTGGTTGGTTCGTTGGGGTAGGACGGGGGTCATGGCTCGCCCTACCATATATATATATATATATATATATATATATATATATATATATATATTAAAACAACTTGATTTTTTTCGAACCTTTCGGAGTTTGACGGAAGGACTGCAATTAAGTGTCCCACAATTTCGCCCAGAATCTGGACAGGTTGGCCGGAATCCGGTGGCTGAGTTCCAACGAAATTGTTGCCTCCTTAAGCTGCCACATCACCAAGTCAGCCCTCGAACTTTGACTGCTCCTAACTCCTTCATATGGACTCATAATTGAGTGTCGTTTGCGTCGTTGGAATCAAAAGGACGAGATCTACAACCTGAACCTAGTTTGAGAGATTTCAAACACTTTGATTTTTGAGCCTTTGTGCTTAAGCCACTTGTACTTGTACCTGTTTAATCCACTTGGATCAATACCATTGTTAAACCCAGAGCATATGCTTGCTACTATAAATCATTACAGATTTAAACATATGCACAATGAATATGCTGCATAGTGTTAAACGAGATAGAATAGTTCCATCTAAATCAATTAACCGTGAAAAATTAAGCAACAATGTGCTCATCCTTTGTACCCCAAATCACTAGGAAGAGGGAAAAAACACATTGACTGAGACTTGCCAAGTAGGAAAAAAAAGTGTTAATAAGAGCATCACGCTCGACCTTCTATGAAAAGGGTTGAGTAACAAACAGGGCCAACACTTACCTACAAGCCAACATCAAAATAAACTCACATTAGGGTCCCTGATGCTTAAACGCTGAGTAGAACAGAGAGGAATAATATTTCGCATCTAGAAAATAACCTTACCAAATAGCATGGTGGAAGCCCAATTTTGCCTTGAATACCTGTGAATGCAAATAAAAATTAGAATTCATAAGAAAGTGAGGAAATGGAAAAAAGAAGAAGACAATACTATTAATAGAAAACCAGAGCAAAGGGTAATAAGGCGTCATTACGAAGTGTTAAACCCAAATCCCCCCCCAGAGATTAGTAAAATCATAAATATTCTGAAAAAGAACGCACCTGAAATGAGCGTAAGCTGTAAAATATTATATATGTGATTGTGGTGATCCATCTAGATAGAAGAACATGAGAGTGAACCCCCACACCAAAGTTGCAACGCTCTCTGGTAGAAATACCAAGCATAAGAATGACAATACGTGGATATATTAAGTTAACAGAATTATATGACCAGTAATACCTTAGTGCAGCAAAATGAAGTACATGGAGGGATTTTGGTTACCTGTCGCTAGTCATGTAGGAAAATAAAGTGCCCACTTTCATATATCACCCAACTAGCAACTCACAGGATCAATCCCCAGAGACCAAACAAGTGAAGAGCGCAAAACAACACCAGAGAAGTGAAATGAATGCATCAGAGGAAGATTTAGCTAAGGGTTAGAGTCGAAGGATCCACTGGAATCCGAACGACCGGTAGGTTGGAAGCATCACACGAACATTGTAAGCTTGGTCTCGTGGTTAGGCATTGCGCGCCGAGATTTAATTGAGTTGGTTTCCAACCATGCTTATTAGCAGGCATGAAGCAAAAAGGAGGATTGTTAAGGTATTATGCCGAAATGAGCCCGTCAAAGAGAAATATCAATGTTAAATAACCATTCCAACATTTTGATCATTACTTGAGAGGGATATCGACGTTGAGGGCACCAAAATTGAAACCAGGACCATGAAAGAGGGAAACTCTGTTCAATACAACATGCAGTAGAATAATGAGGGTCACAAAATCATAAAAACCCTAAAATTGAAGCAGAAAAATCCAAACCACATAAAAGAAGGGAAATTTTTAACAGAGATCACATGTCTTGGATTATTTACCTGTTCGAGGAATCCTATCAGGGTATTAAATGATGGATTTTGTGACCTTGTAGCAGGGTTCACCCTGGAATTGCTCAACTCTGAAATGATAAACCTGCAAACCTTCATGGCATTGCCATGTCGAAATGGCGAAATGGTAAGGTGGAAAGGAAAGTCCAAGGTGAAAAAGTGATTAGGGTTTGTAAGACTAACCTTGGTCGTCGACCTTCAATTAGAAATCAGGATCGTCGAACGTTTCCCAACAACACCCAATGTGCCACGTGAACGCCTCTACGATCACATGGTAGTTTCCAAGGTGTTAACAAGAGAATGGTGATATCAATGCGCAATGCGTGCTGGTCATGCCTCAGAGCTTACAAGGATTAGGAAATAAATTAAATGTGATGTTGAGAGGTAGACCTGGGGTAAACGAATTAGATTATGATAGATAAATCAGAGTTAGTTCGAGAAGCACAGGCGTAAGCCTTCGGCACACATAACATCACTCCTAACCATGAGAGTTAGGATAAATAAACCACTTATATTATGATGAATGCACACACACACACACACACACACACACACACACACACACATATAGGGATAATATATTCATGGAGGGATATATGTATACTATGACACCTAGGTACTAGGGTGTCTAATCCCAATGCGACATAGATCTAGGGGATTATGAGATAACTATTTTGCAAGTATGATTAGAAATACATACAATCATAAATAGAAGATTCTTGGTACACTTGTATAGGTATAAATGTAGTGTTGAGGGTCAAGGTTTAAGTATCCTATTAATATAAAAAAATCAAATATGATAGAGTGATGTGACATGAATATTTCATTAATATAGATGTTGTAGAAATAGATTAGATCTCTACCATTACATCAGAAGCCTAAATCAAGATTAGTCCTCATTTCTGTCTAAATATTGTGAAGAGCAAAAACAGATCATAACAAAAAGTCAAGTCCCACCTATCCTAATAACTTTAAAAAAAATAAATAAAAACTAAGTTAAAAAATCTATTAAAATATGATAACTGCAAAAAATAAATAGAATCTTTTTATCAAAGCAAACCAAGAATGATTTTCCATGATCAAGTAATCTTTATAAAAGAAAATAAAACCCATTTATATTCCATATTAAGCCACCATAATATGAAAAATATTTCAAATGAACGAAATAGACTACTTCTAGTACATATTGGAAAATAAATGAATCATGAATATCAAACTCTCTACCTAATATATGTATTCATATCAATACTTTTAAGAGAGGAATAGATGCAATGGGACAAAATTATTTGACATTCAAAAAGCGAAGAATCACTAATTTTCAAATGCAATACACATAAAACTAAAACTAAGTGTACATCAACCTAATAATATTTGCATCTTCAAAATAATTGCTACAAAACAAAAAAGGTTAAAAAAACCCCTACTGTTTCTCATTTATTTATAAACACAAACAGCGGGAAGCGATGGGTGTGAATGTGTTCCCGCCATATTTAAAGCCAAAGCGTATACTCAATGTGGATCCTCCTCACCCTCGTCTGTGTCGGTCTGCTCTGTACCGATGGCTCCCTTGCAGCGAAGCTCTGCCAAGAAGCGTCTCAACAATGATAGTAGCGGTGTTAACCCTTCTCCATCGAAGAAGAATCGCCATGTCGAGCAAAGCGACACTGACGTCATGTTGGCTGTAATGGCGGAAGCAGGATGCACTCTCTGCAGCCGAGAAGGGCCCGTCCTAACACCTGTTGAATTTCACAATCTTCAACGCCGATTAGAGATACGTTTTCAGTCGGAACCGGCCTTAGTCAACAAGTTTTTGGCCGGCTTAAGCTCCTACATTCAGGATCCGGCCAATCTCAAAAGGTATGATCTCAATTCAATTTTTTTCTGGCCACGCTCTTAAAAATGAAACCAATGAAATAAAACGCTTGACTAAAAACTCTTCCAATGGGCAACATTACAGAATTATTTATGCAAAATAAGTCAAGTTGAATTTCATTATTGATGTGATATTGTTGGAAATTTCAACAAAATAAGTTCGACTTAATTTCATAATTGGGTATCTCAACTGTGGAAACAAAATCTGAAAAACCTGATAGTTGTTCACCGAAATGCCAATTATATTCTGACGAAATTCGATTATTGAGTTTGATTTTAAAAGACGAATGTAAACAGAAATGCGAACAGGAAAAAAATTCCAAGAGAACACCAAACTCTGTAGGGTTTAGGGCTGTTGCATCATGTTCGACTTATTAGAGAGAAGTATTTTGTTAAAAAAATAATGAAGATAAAGGCTTGACATTATTTTTTTGAAGAACCGACTTTTGAGTCTTAAGGACATTTAAATTAAATTGTGAAAATTTTCCAAATTGCCTGCTAAAACAATCAAATTAAATCCCCTTTAAAAACCTTAGAGTAGATGCGGTTGAAGGGAAGGTAAAGAGTAAAAGACTTAGCTGGAGTTCTTTAACATAATTGTTTAACCTTAACGACAGACTGCTTTGAGAAATGAATATTTTTTTCGTTTGGTTTGTTATAATTCCTTTGTGACTGGAAGGACGAAGCTTCTACAGTCAACATTCAGTTAAACTATGGATTATTTTATGTGAATTTGATTGGAAACCCAATTAATTAAAATAAATCGTCTGTCGGCTTGTTGTGTAGTGCTTGAGATGGGATGTTGCCCTGTTAATGATCCAGTTTCAAACCCCGGCGGGCATAGAGGCTTGGATTTTAAGTTGGATGAGTTTAGCAGGTTCAAATTTCCGGGGCCATAGAGACTTGGATTATAAGTTGAACGATATTGTCAGGATTCATATACAACAATAATAAAAAATAAATAAAAATAAAATAAAATCAAGTAACCTGTCCTCTAAAATCCTCAAGAGTGGATTTAGTTTTAAAAGAATGCTGAAGCAAAAGATTGGCTGGATTTTTCTAACGGAATTGCTTTATAGCATCCTCTGTTAAACGTCTGGATCTCTTAAATCAAGATTTTTTAATTTAACATGTGTACAAATGGCTCTATGTCAACTTTGACCTTAACAGAAAATATAAAGTCTGATTTGAGAAATAAATAATAGCTGATCAGCCAATGGGGCTGTGGTTCAACGTTGAAGACAGTCACATGTCAGGCCATCCATCAAGGTTCAATTCGTTGGAGGCATGAATAAGCAATTGGGGCCAAGAGCAGGTCTTGGTTGATTATGATGGAGGAGTATTCCTTCTCATGGCAGCTTAGCTGATCATGGGCGCTTGTGATTAATAGTTTGCCTTCATACCGTTGTCTTGCTTGTGTCAATATGTTGATGTTTTGGGTAGCATCAAGAGTATTCTCACGTGTGGGGCATGTGGGTTGAGTGATGGGGCTTTATACCCATAGACCGATGGTATTATGTTAATTTTAGATAACAGTGGTATGTTCTATGCTTAGAGCAATTTACTTCAATGTTTTCTTATTAGCCCAATATCAATTTCCAATTGCAATCATATAAACATTGACATTAAATGTTGATAGAACATAAACAAATAATCAGAAGACAAGCCAAGGCAAGAGGATACATAATTTGGAGGATGCCAGGGAAAAACCCCAATGTGGGAAAACCCTTTGATCAAATCTTCTTATTATTCTTCAAAAGTTCAGCAAAGAGAGAGAGTACAATATACAAAATTCACTTGCCCAAACTTCAGTCAAACAACAGTCAACAAGATGCCCTAACCAGAAAGTCAATGTTGGTCAAATCAACAAGTTGACTTCACCAAATGAGCTTGGTCAACCTTAGTCAATGCAACCTCCAATAGTGATCCAAATCAACTAAAAATAGATCCGAAAAACACAGTCAAACTCAGTCCACTGGAAAGTCAACTCTACGATCAATGCTGTGGTCAAACAACCCAAAATTCCTTGGTTTTCGTGCCAATAGTTGTGGCCTTAAGAGATTGAAATATTGCCCAAAGATCGAAGTCAAATGATGGATGTTGACCCTTGGTCAACACTGGTCAACGCCCTAATCTGTTGCCCTAAAACAATCCGAAAATTTCAGCCTTTCCTTTCACACGTGTGAGGTAGAGAGGAGACTCCAGGATGCTTGTATGAACCAATGAGAGAGAGAGATGATGAGATGGTTGATGTCAAAAATGAGGAGTGAGTCTCTCTTATTTATATCCTTCAATGAGGGGTGGAGACACATCTTTTGGGGCTTATGAGCCTACATTACATTTCTGGCCGAGCTTGACAATTTGCACATGTGTGAGAAAATAAATTCAAAATCCAACTTCTGCTCATCCAAAGAAAATGATCTTTAGATCAATCTTGCACCTCTCGGAAAGAGGAATCCAACAAAAATATCATCTCCATCATATAAGTTGTCCAAAGTGGAGTTTGGGGGCCCTAGTTGACAGTTTTAACACTCCCTCTCAACTGGGGAGAACTCCACCCGTCAATCCATCTGTCAACTTGTGCAATCTTGTCATCTTGTATCATCCTGTACCATCATGTACCATCCTGTCATCCCTTGTCATCCTGCCATCCCTGTACTCTGCTCTGTTGAACCATGGAGAAATAATGAAGAAGATTTGATCAAGAGTGAGTCACAAGACCTTGCCACTCTCCACTGACCCGAAGTCAGTTTAGAGGTAAAAACCTCAACCAAACTTGATCCCAGATCAAGTTGTTGGACACAACTCATCCCAGCATAGAGAGTACGACAATACATGATGCGTCCATCGGTAGTGTTATGGTTTCTATCCTCATTTCCCAGCTCATTGGCTAGATGAGATGTACTTCCCATGAGTTCCAGACTACATGGGTAGGATGTATGTGGGGCATAGATCAAGAGGTTCGCCTTATGGTTGCTTATAGCTCCAAGAAGCTAACGCAAGCCCCTTGGAGCTCCTAGAGCTCAAAGTCAAACTGAGGGTCTGTCCACGATTCTAAGCTTCTCACAGAAGGTTAAGAATTTGACCTTCCCTAGGGGCTTCGTGAGAATATTTGCGACCTACTCATTAGTCCCAATGTGATGGAGCCTTACGGCGCTTCGTTTTACCATATCTCGGATGAAGTTGTACCTGATATCAATACGCTTGGAGCGGTTGTGGAACACGGGATTTTTCGAAAGTCGAATCCCACTTTGATTGTCGCAATGGATCATGGTGGTATCCAGCACATGCCCAAACAACTCACTGAAGAGCTTTCTCAACCAAGCAACTTCACAACAGGCCATACTTGTTGCAATGTATTCGGCCTTGGCTGTGTTCAAAGCAACCGATTTCTTCTTCCTGCTCATCCAACAGATCGAAGCAGAATCTAGAGTAAAGCAACATCCAGATGTGCTCTTACGATCCACCACACTGCGAGCCCAGTCAACATCGGTATATCCATGGAGCCTTACATTCCCGACAGTGTATCTCAAACCATGGTTGATTGTGCCCCAGAGATATCTCAAGAGATTCTTAGCAACAATCCAGTGTATGTGATGGGGCTCGACCATATATTCACTCAACGTGTTCACTGCAAAACATATGTCATGACGAGAGTTCACTAAGAACATGAGGGCCCCCACGAGTTGACGATACTCGGTAGGATTTCCCAAATCGGGCCCAACAACACTTCCACATAGTTTCTTAAAGTTGAGTTCCATCGGAGTAGTCACGGACCTGCAGTCCACCATCCCAAATCTTTCTAGCAGCTTCACAATATATTTTCCTTGAGAAATGAAAATCTCACCTGGCGTTTGCCAGACCTCTAGGCCTCAGAAGTAGTGCATCAGTCCTAGGTCCCTCATTTCGAATTTAGAAGCCAACTCCTGCTTACATTGATGGATGAGAGGGTCTGCACCTGTCAGGAAGAGATCATCCACATAGAGTACCAAAATGAGAGGCTTGTCATTATCAACCTTGAAGTAAAGGTTTGGATCAACTTTACTTCGAGTAAAGCCAAGCTTCATCAGATAGCTATCGATCCTCTCATACCAAGCCTTGGGGGCTTGCTTCAACCCATAGAGGGCTTTCTTCAACCTGTAGACATGTGTGTCCCGATTTCGAACTTTGAACCCCAAAGGTTGTTCCACATAGACCTCTTCCTTAAGTGAACCATGCAAGAAGGTGGTCTTGACATCCATCTGATGTAGACTCCATCCCTATGAGGCAACAAGGGCAATAATCGAACGGATGGTGGTATATCGGGCAAGAGGTGCAAATATTTTATCATAGTCTATACCTTCCTTCTACAAGAAGCCTCAGGCAACAAATCTGGACTTGAACTTTTCAGCACTTCCATCGGCTCCATGTTTGATTTTGTAGAGCCATTTCGAGGTGACAACCGACTTTTCCTTTGGTCTAGTGACCACATCCCAGACATCATTCTTCACGATTGACTCATATTCTTCGTTCATTGCATCCTTCCAAACTTGGTGCTTCACGACTTCTTTAAATGTTCCAGGCTCAGATTAGACCATGGTGCTCATGGCTACTAAGTACCCTTGGTACCTGTTCGGCTTCTTACTTTCACGGAATGTTCCCCTTGGTGCAATATGTCTCTCAGCATCTTCAAGAGTATCTCTAAGCCACGAGGGTCTTCTCTTTGAATAAGTGGTCTCACTAGGGGGTGGATCTATAGGATCCATCAAACCTTCAACATCAGGCATTTGTTCATCCTTTGGTTCTTCATGTTTTCCTGCATCTTCATCTTTGTCTTCCTTTGAGATGGGAAGATCTCTAACCTTCTCAAGGGCAACATCTTCATCGAAGGTGACATCATGACTTATCTCCACTTCCCTTTGACCAGGCACATAGATTCTATATGCGTTTAATGTTTCATTGTAGCCCACAAACGTTCCCTTCTTTCCAGAAGCATCCAACTTGTTTCTCTTTTCTTTCGGCACATGAAAATATATGGGACATCCAAAAATTCTAAAATGAGAAACATTAGGTTTCTTACTAGTGAAGATTTTTTTGGGAGTTTTGGAGTCCAAAGTTTGATGTGGGCATCTATTTTGAACATACACGGCAATGTTGGCAGCTTCTCCCCATAGGAACTTTGGTAGGCCTTGGTCATGAAGCATGGCAGGAGTAGCTTCAATGATGGTTCTATTCTTTCTTTCGGCAACTCCATTTTGTTTGGGAGTATATGCAGTAGTGGTCTCCTTCTTAATGCCAGCTTCCCTACAATAGTCATTGAACTCATTTGACTCATACTCGGTTCCATTATCGGTCCTCAATATTTTGATTTTCTTCCCTGTTTGATTTTCAACCAAGGCTTTGAAAGAGCGGAACCACTTGAACACTTTGTCCTTCTTCTTCAAGAAGTATATCCAAGTTTTGCGAGAAAAGTCATCCACAAAAATAGCACAATACAAGTATCCTCCCAAGGATGTTACAGGCAACATGCCAGATAAATCGGAATGAATCAATTGAAGAATGTCGGTAGTCTTGCTATCACTTGAGGAGAATGGTCCCCTTGTATGTTTCCCTTCGACACAACCCTGACAAACACCTTCATGATCAACTTTGAAATTGGGCATACCTGTGACCATCTTCCTTGCTTCAGGAAGAGCTATAATGAAGGTGAGCAAACTTTCGGTGCCATAGTTCAAATTGAAGAGTTGTGTTGCATGTCATGGCTCCCAACGGACTTCCTCCAACCTGATAAAGTGTATCAACCCTGAAACCAAGAGTGAATGCTTCTTTGAAATTCCTCTTCCAAACATGTACCGCCTTTCCATCAATAAATGCCACCTTGAATCCTTTATATTCCATTGCCGAAATAGACACTAAATTTTTCTTCAAGTCAGGTACATATAACACATCTTGTAGATGAAGGATTTGACCTTGATTTAGATGAAGTGTCACAGTCCCTGTCCCTTTCACGCGATAGGTGGCGTTGTCTCCAAGTATAATTTCCAAATTTGTTTCCTTTTCAATCAAATGTGAGAGGGCCTTTTTGTAACCAGTGAAGTGCCTTGAGGCACCACTATCAATCAACCAATCATCCAGGGTGTCGGGAGGAGATGCAGCAGAGAGGGCAGATATAAGAAGAAATTCTTTTTGCTTGTTATTTACAACATTAGATTCATCATACCTGGAATTTCTTGACTTCTTGAAAGGTTGATCAATTCCATTTCGTGAAGAGGGAGCCTTTCTCTTTCCTTTGTTGTTGAACCTGTTGTTCCTTTGATTTCCATTTCCCTTGAAATTGTTGTTGTTGTTGTTGTAGTCATCATCTCGGGGAGAGTCCCTTTTATTGGGACACTCTCTAACATAGTGGCCAAACCTGTTACAATTGTAACATCTACCCTTTCTTCCTTTGGATCACGATCTTCCTTGACCTTGATTTCTTGGACCAACATTATTCTTCTTCTTTGCATGAGCGGAGAAAGTAGTAGGTTCATTTCCGTTTGAGGGCTTGTCTCTCTCCATCATCCTCGTCTCCTCTTGAGTGCATCTTGTCAACAATTCATCAAAATTAGGAATTATGTTATTATTGAGATTAGTGGTATTGAATACATACCATGCTCGAGGAAGACCTCCAAGAGCAATAAGAGTGAGCTCTCGGTCATCTATGACGTCTCCAATAGATAAGAGATCATTTTTGATTTTGGTAATCCTCATAAAGTAGGATTGGATGGATTCTCCTTTATCCATCTTGATGTCCTTCAACTTGTTCTTCAAAAAGAGAATTTGATTTGCGTTGCTAGCCCAGAACATGCCAACCAACTTGTCATACATCTCCTTAGATGTGCTTAGTTCAGAGATATAAGCAACCAAATGCTTGTGAATAGAGTCCCTGATGATCTTCTTTGCTTTGTTTACCCCTTTCTTGTACTTTGCCTTAGTGGCAACCGGTGCATTTGAAGGAGGCTCAATAATCTTTCCTTGCATATAGTCCATAACATCATGTTCCTCCAAAGTCAGGTCCAGGGACATTTTCCAAGCATGATAATCAAACTTATCATTGAGCTTGTCATCGGATTTGAAGTATGATGAGGAAGTCATTGACCCTTGTCCTTGTCCAACAAATTTTAATGATTGCTTTTCTCACTCTTGCTTGGGCTTTGTCTTCACCTGAGCTCTGATACCATGTTAATTTTAGATAACAATGGTATGTTCTATGCTTAGAGCAATTTACTTCAATCTTTTCTTATTAGCCCAATATCAATTTCCAATTGCAATCATATAAACATTGACAGTAAATGTTGATAGAACTTAAACAAATAACTAGAAGACAAGCCAAGACAAGAGGACACAAAATTTGGTGGATGCTAGGGAAAAACTCCAATGTGGGGAAAACCCTTTGATCAAATCTTCTTATTATTCTTCAAAAGTTCAACAGAGAGAGAAATTACAATATACAAAATTCACTTGCCCAATACTTCAGTCAAACAACAGTCAACAGGTTGCCCTAACCAAAAAGTCAACGTTGGTCAAATCAACAAGTTGACTCCACCAAATGAGCTCGATCAACCTTAGTCAATGCGGCTCAACAGTGATCCAAATCATCCCAAAACAGATCCGAAAAACACAATCAAACTCAGTCAACTGAAAAGTCAACTTTGCAGTCAAATGCTTCAATCAACGTTGCGGTCAAAGAGCCCATATTTCCTTGGTTTTCGTGCCAACAGTTGCGACCCTAAGAGATCGAAATTCTGCCTAAAAATTGAAGTCAAATGATGGATGTTGACCCTTGGTCAACGCTGGTCAATGCCCTGATCTGTTGCCTTAAAACAGTCTGAAAATTTCAGCCTTTCCTTTCACACATGCAAGGTAGAGAGGAGACTCCAGGATGCTTGTATGAACCAATGAGAGAGAGATGATGAGAGGATTGATGTCAAAAATGAGGAGTGAGTCTCTCTTATTGATATTCTTCAACGAGGGGTGGACTTTTGGGGCTTATGAGCCTACATTACATTTTTTGCCGACCGACAATTTTCACATGTGTGAGAAAACAATTGAAAATCCAACTTCTACTCATCCAAACAAGATGATCGTTAGAGCAATCTTGCACCTCTCGAAAAGAGAAATCCAACAAAAATATCATATCCATCATATGAGTTGTCCAAAGTAGAGTTTGACCCTAGTTGCCAATTTTCACACTTTTGAAAGGGTACTACTTGGGAAACCCTAATTGCAATAGTGTGGTCTCATTTTCCCCATTCCATACTTATCACTTCCCTCCATACATTATAAGCCCTATACTCCACATCCCATCTTCGGGTCCACTTGACCATGGGTCCATTGGGATTTAACACACCCCCACCACTTTTTAGCATATCTGGGTCAGGCCTGGAAATTTTTCCCTGGGAGGTTGATGCAGCCAAAAGAAAATGAAAGAGCATATCATGTTGGAAAATGCAATATGACAGTTATTAATCCAAATTTTCCTTAACCTTAATACTTGCTTGTGAACTTTACGTATCTTCTTGTGTTTCCTTTATATTTTCATCAAACAAATATCAAGAGCAGTACAGCAAAGACAATGGACACGAAAATTAGGCTCCAAGCCAGAGAAAAACTCCTCCAACGGGAAAACCCATAAAATCTCCTCTTATTATAGAATTTGCATCAAATGAGACAATCAAGACCCAAACCCTGGACCAAGTACCAAATCAACCCTTCACAAAACCCTTCCAATAGGATCAAATCAACAAGACTCAATCATGCATCAGCCAACGTCCAGCTACAACTTTGACCCCAGTTTCGACCCTGCCGCTTCAACATGCAACTTCAGCTCTGCTGAAGCAACCCTAAGACAGTTCTTTAAGAGGTTTTCTTGAGCAAGATGATGTTTCCCAAGAGCAACGAAGTCAAATCAATATATTCGCTCTTCTAGCAACTCAATCCTGCAACTTGATATCCTGCAATTTGGACCTATTGTTGTGGCCCTATAATTTATAAGATTGGAAAGAATAAACTATAAAGGACAACATCAAACCACTTTGGAATCCAGGACCTAGCCTTCCTAGACTCAGAGAGGGCTCTCTCTATTTGCAATTTAATTTTATCTTAAATGTTATGAATACTGATGTTAGGCTAGTTACAGTGATGGTGAGAATTGGTTGTTTTGATTGATTGTGTTGGTTGGATGAGCAAGTCTGCAGAAACTAATCCATTGGGCTATGGAGTCATAAAAAGTTGGTCTGTTGCATCAATTTTTCAAGAGCATCACAGGGCAAGCTAACTATGCTAATTAGATCTTTAAGGCAGTATGAATTATGATATGGAGGAAATATAAATGTTCAGTAATGATTAAAGAGCAGTTAAGAATTCATTAACCAGACTTCAGAAGGTAAACACAAACAGAATTAAGGTGCTCCAACAGCAAATCTTGATCTAAAATTTATGTTTTACAATCAGATAAATAGATGGATGCACAGCAAGGAAAACAATGGAAACATTTAACACAGAGAAGTAACACATCACCATTTAACATAGCTCAAGTATCCTGTAACACAGTCTTTTATTATTGATAACCAGCTTCAAAAATTATTGTCCCTTTTCTTTAGTGATGGTTTAACAAATAAGGAACTTACTTTTAATAATTATTCTCATTAATTAATTTTTATTTTATATAATAAAAATTAATTTATTTATTAATAATTATTATTAGAAAATACTTATTTGCTTCCTAACATTATTAATTTTACTAGATTAATATTTATTAGATTAAAAAATTAACTAATCAGTAAAAATATAAAAGTAACTAATCAGTAAAAATTAATAAACTTTAAATATTAGTTAGTAGAATTAACAATAACATATATCTAACATTTCTGATTAAAACCAATAATTTTCTAATGTATTAAATAGTTATTTATTTTTAAAAAATAAATAAATATTAATACTCATTAGAAAAACATTAGTTTATTTAAATAATTAAAAATGTGGTTTATAAAATAATATTAATAAGCATGACTTATAAAATTAATTAATATTTTAAAATAAGTAGGTTGATACAAATTTATTTAACTAGTTACTTTTTAATTTATTAAAAAAATTTAAATTAAATTAAAATAAAAACTAAAGTAATTTATAGAATAAAAAGTAAATTTATTAAAAATAAAAAACCCTTAAAAATATTAAAATAAATAACCTTTAAAAATTATAAATTAAATTAATTTATAAAAAAAAATTACTAATAAACCATAAACATTATATGAATTAAAAATGATAGGAATTTTCAAAACTTTGAAAATAATACACTTATTAATAAACATAAAATTTAATAAGTTTATTATTTATTTATTAATAAAACTTATTATTATATGTATATTATTAAAATTAGAAATCAAAATTAAGAAATAAATCTATAAATAAAATTAAAATTAAGAAATTAAAAATATAAAAATAGAAATAATAAAAAACTTCTTTGGTCGGCCCTTGTCTTACCTTTCCTACCTTCTTCACTATTAATGTATTATGACCCTTCTTAAATTTCTTCATTCCATTGTCCTGAAAATGGATCTCCGTTGGGATTCGAAACGTCGACAAATGTTTCATGATACTGTGGATAATCCGGCAAGTTCTTCAGTAAACAATAACCACAGGAACTTGAAAACCAAAAAGCACTCCAATACAATAGGTTCTTACAATGTAGGGTCCAACCCCTGATACTGCCAATGCATGCAGTATTTAACTGAAAACTACATCGGTTGTCCTATCTACTTCATCAACTTTTCATTAATTACAACTAAGCAAAAACTAGACAAGTGTGGCCATGCACGGCCAGGACAAAATATATCTGACAAAACACCACTTGTAGAATTAACTCCAACAGCTCTTCACGAATCCAAAAGTAAGTTGAAAGTGGCTGAGGTGGTCACAAAGAGGCAACAATGGGTGGCTCTGACATCTGGCTCTACTTTTTGGACCGCCTTTGCTGGATCATTAAATATGATGCGGTGCTGGCACTTTTCGTCGATCGGTGGTTGTGCTGATGTGTTCACTATGCCCTTTCAATCTTGGTACATGCATAATTTGGCCCACTCCTTCTTACCTGGAATTCTCGTCCCTATGACCTGTCGATACACTTCATCCACCTCTGTGTATCTGCTGAAAGTGGGCCCGGGGAGGAAAACATGCTTCAGTTCATGTTGGATGAAGATGTCATTGCTTAAGAGGTCCATGACAACTTTTCCGGTCACGTGTCCTTTGATGTTGGAAAATTTGGTGGTATCTTTAGTTGTCTCTCTAAGCTTGGTCATATAATCTCCTTTCTGGACTAGCTTGTTATTAATCACATACAATGAAGGCAACCCTTTTGCCCTCAAGGGCTCAATTCTGTTGAAAAATCTATTGATGGCTATGTTTAATTCGTGACACTTCTCCTCCAGTTGTCTCGCCAAATTCCTCTTAGTGAGGACCCTTTTCACCTCTAATATGCTCTCTGTTCTGTCCTGCACATCCAGTTCTTCAAGCTCATAACTGGTTTTGGAGTTCAGGAATTTTATGATTTTGGGGGTTGTGGTTGGCATATTTCCCAACTCCTGATTTGCTTTTTCAACAACCACCATGCACTTGTCAATCAATTCTTTCTGCTCAAAAATGATGTGGATGGAGTGCCAGATTTCATCCACTGACCATATGATACTGCCCCAAATGATCAACTTCATTTGGCCCAGAATGCTACTGGCTGAAAAATCCTTCTCTGCATTCTCCAACCTTTCAATCTACTTTTTGGCTATCTCATGGGCGGTTTCTGATCTTGCCTTTTGATCCCTCAGGATGCCTCCAGCTTCTTAATCTCCTGTGACTGGAGGGTCATACTTTCCATGGCCTTGGACAGTTGATCTGTCCCACTCGATGCCCCAGCAGTTGCCGGAATAGCTGACGGAATTGATGAAATGGGCAAAGCCTCTAATGGGATGAGAGCCACCCGGGCTGCTTCTTCCTTCTCCTTCAACAGATTCTCCATCTTTGTCTCCATTTTCTTGATTTGGGCAGACTGTTCCATTATTAACGTCATTAACTCAGCCTTCTGTGACTCATTTTTTTCAATGCCCTTTGGCAAGGGGTCTTCTGTTACTGACATTTTAAGTTGTTTCCTGAGAGTTGCTATGTCAGCATTCTTTTTCTTCAAAATCTCTTCCACAGCTTGGACATTAATACAGTGAAGGCAACCCTTTTGCCCTCAAGGGCTCAATTCTGTTGAAAAATCTATTGATGGCTATGTCCAATTCGTGACACTTCTCCTCCAGTTGTCTTACCAAATTCCTCTTAGTGAGGACCCTTTTCACCTCTAATATGCTCTTTGTTCTGTCCTACACATCCAGTTCTTCAATCTCATAACTGGTTTTGGAGTTCAGGAATTTTATGATTTTGGGGGTTGTGGTTGGCATATTTCCCAACTCCTGATTTGCTTTTCCAACAACCACCATGCACTTGTCAATCAATTCTTTCTGCTCAAAAATGATGTGGATGGAGTGACAGATTTCATCCACTGACCATATGATACTGCCCCAAATGATCAGCTTCATTTGGCCCAGAATGCTATTGGCTGAAAAATCCTTCTCTGCCTTCTCCAACCTTTCAATCTACTTTTTGGCTATCTCATGGGCGGTTTCTGATCCTGCCTCTTGATCCCTCAAGATGCCTATCTATGCCTCCAGCTTCTTGATCTCCTGTGACTGGAGGGTCATACTTTCCATGGCCTTGGACAGTTGATCTATCCCACTGGATGCCCCAGCAGTTGCTGGAACAGCTGACGGAATTGATGAAATGGGCAAAGCCTCTAATGGGATGAGAGCCACCCGGGCTGCTTCTTCTTTCTCCTTCAACAGATTCTCCATCTCTGTCTCCATTTTCTTGATTTGGGCAAACTGTTCCATTATTAACTTCATTAACTCAGCCTTCTGTGACTCATTTTTTTCAATGCCCTGTTGCTGACATTTTAAGTTGTTTCCTGAGAGTTGCTATGTCAGCATTCTTTTTCTTCAAAATCTCTTCCACAGCTTGGACATTAATCGGGTCATACCCAATTTTTACTATCAGATTCTCGAAGGCTTTGATCCTTGAGTCTTTAGCCATAGCAGAAATTTTCTCCATCTTGAGCTGTGATTGGGTATTGGCTAAAGATACCTGGAGTTTTGACAAGCTCATGGCAGTGCTTGTCAAAGTGGAGGCCACCATCTCTCCGGTCTGCTTGTGTAGTTCCATTTGGTCAATAGGGTGGATGTCCTTGGTACTGCACTCAAATGATGCCTTCTTATAACCTTCTGCTCCTTGAGGCTATGGAACTAGGGCTTCTAGAAATGGCTTCTAGAAATGCCATCTGCATCCTCCCTTTTTCAATATCAAACGCCGACAATAGCCTGCTCTGTGAACTTGAGGTTTGCTTCCAAAATTGGTTGTATGTGTTATTCTTCAGCACCTCATTCCTCAACTTTATTTCTCTGAATATGTCATACACTAATTTTTCTTGGCCTTCTATGGCAATCCTGGAAGTAGATGTCTATAGGCCCTGTTGCTGAATAGACACTGTCGCTGAAGATGTAGGAGAGGCCATTGTTTGACCACCTACTAGAGATGACCTAGGGGTGTCTATGATGTGAATCACTGTCTGCTGCTCTAATCCACCTCCTTGATCGATATCCATGTGGATTCTGACCCTCTTCCTATATTTCAGCTTGAATTCTTTGCTAGAGGTATCAGTCACTGAAGGTGACTGATCCTCTCTTGGCCTTTTGCTCCCTATTTCTTTCTCTTGCTCTCCCCTTGTCTTCTTTATCTTCTGCACCCTTCCTTTCTTGTGGGGTTGGGGTTTGGATGCCTAAGGTGGAAATCACCTGCTCTTTATCTTCTTGCAGGGTGTTGGTCACCCATTCTGCTTGATTTGCATATTGTTCAATTGCAGGCCTATGTGTGTGGACATAAGGTGTTGACCTGTTTTCCACCCTCTTCTTGGAGATGATCCCTGCAGGGTCATAGGACCAAGTGAAACTGTGGCTGAAACCCATTCCCTTTAGTATCTTATCAGCCTCCTCCCCTGCTGCTCTGCTATTAAAAATGAAATTTGTGCCTTGATTTTGAACTGGTACTTCTTCTTTGAAGAGACAAAGTGAAGCTCATCTGCATGTATCATTTGCCTTTTATACTCCAGTGCAAAGACCCTCATGGAGAGGAACTTTGGTAGTTTGTAGGGGGCCAACTCGCACCCATAGACACGGATCTCGGTATAATTTTGGTATAATTACCAATCTGTTGTCTTTGCTTGATCCGTCAGCTGCATGGTCCCTGATTTCTTCATTTATCCTTGGCTCTGCTGCACTGCTAAGTGTGTTGATGGCTCGATGCACAAATAAATCCACAAAATCTTTGTATGTATAATTCTTTTGATCTTTCAATAGCAGAGTGGTCCAAAAGATGACAGATTGGGGCTCAGCATCTTCATTGACCTTGGTCATCTAAAATTGAAACCTGTTGGACTGGAAATAAACGAACATATACACCAATACAGAGGTGTATTCGAATACCTCCTCTGTATTAAACTTTAAGGATTGATCATGTATAGCATCAACCAAGAATTGGGCATAGTTGAAGTTGATTGAACGTGACAGAGGGCTTGGAATCTGATGAAATGATGGATAAAAAGCCTATCATAGCCTTATCAACCCATTGGTCTGTGTGATACCCTAGCAGATATGACAAGACAATGACTATATGTTGGGTCTTGTAAGGGAAAATAGAAGAAGGATATGGAGGGTTTTTTGTGGGCATTGGGGCATCAGTGGCCATGAAACGTTGCAAAGTTTTGGCTCTGCTGGCAAAGTCAAGCTTCTGATAAAATTCCCAAAGGGCTTCATAAGAGAAAGGAACTGTTTGTTCAAGAGTGGGGGCCTACATCATCTGTTGGATGGATTGGGCATTGATGGTGAACAGGATTTCTCCTGTTGCGGTGACTATGGTTCTCTGATTAATGTCATAACAGGCTTGGCACTTTCTAATGAGTTCTAGACAGCTATGGGTTTTGGGGAAGATATAGTAGGGCAATTTAGTATCCCACAGGCCAATGTCATCAACTTCATCAAGGAATTTATCCTCCAGCCAGTAGTAGACATCGAATAAATCGAAGTTTGACTCTGTCTCGTGGATTTTAAAGTCGCGGTCTACTAGAGCCAAGTGATCCAGGTCCACTTGTGGGTAGAACATAGGATTAAATTGTTGTTGATCTAGCTTTGGAGGCATTTTTGTCTTCTGTGATTGACTTTAACTGGTCTCTTTCACTGTATAAGAAGGAATGGGATTGAAAGAAGAGGGAATCAGAGAGGGGAAATAGTTGCAGATTAAAAATGGGGAGGGGAGAAAATAGAGGGGGACTATGATTCAATTTGCAGAGCGATGTGAGTTCTGTTGTTAATTCGGAAACTATCTTCGCCGACCTTTTGCTGAAAATTCTCTGTAAATTTAGAACCTGCAGCTTTTGATAGAACAAGCAAGGTAAACCTTGCTTTCGGTCCTGAATTCGGGTTATAACGGATGATTTGGCACCCGTTGATTTGGCGCGCGTCTATTGGATAACGGCCTAACCATTTATGGTGCAACGGGCTCATGGCGGCAATTGAAGTGATTGGGTGGAAGGGACGGGTAGGCAGAGACGTGGCGCAACAGCACAGGGAACGGCTAGTCCAAGGGTCGACGGGCGCTGTGGTTTGTCTTGCAGTGGAAACAACTTTCGAAGGGGGGTCCCGGCAGTATGCAGCAATGTGATTTTATTTATGAAATCATTTTTTAGTTTGCTTTTAACAATTCTGAATACAAATCTCAATTGTGTTATGTTATAATTTATATGATCATATTTTATGGGATGATTTTATGGATTCTTCTGTAAACCATGGTTTTACAACTTGTATGTGTTGGAAATGCCATGAATTTATCTTTTATGCAAAAGAATGAGATATTTTTTAGTTTTTTGCTATTTGTCGAGTCTTTCCCGAGTCGACGAGTGATATGTCAGTAGAGTATTTTCCAAGTACAAGTCGTGCAACAGTGCTTTGAACATATTTTTGGGTAGCCATTTCAAAGTAGCAAAGAGTTTTTGCCAAGTTAATAAGTAAGAAGTTGAAATAGCAAGTTTATACTCTTAATTCTAGTAAAAACATAACCTGCAAGCAACATTAAGTAGGAAATTATGAACTTCTACACTTCTGCTTGTATGAGACAACAGCGTAATCAACTCTTAAACCCATGAATCCTATGTAGATAGTCATGCTTTGAGATAGTGCAACCTATTTAGTGTTAATTGCATAACATAATAACTAAAATTTCAAGCCCTCAATTAGTGAATGACTAATTCGTGATTGTCATACTTTCTTGCCATGACTTTAAGCAACATGTTAAACACTCATATGGTTTGGGGCCTCTATCTTTGGTCCTTTAAGATCAATATCTTCGCCACAACATAATTGCACAATAAACTAGCAAAGATGTCATTTCCTTGTGCCAATTAGCCCATAGTGGATCATGGAATAGGGATCCCTCTCCTTTAAATAGAGAAAAATGTGCAAACAATATTATCAATTCATCCACAAATAGTAAGCAATGACTAGTATATTATTTTTAGAAAATGTTTCCATTTTACTCTTAAATAGGAACAATATCTACATAGGGTATGTTTTACAAATAAAAAGGACATTAGGGTAGCTACTACCAACATAAGCTACTAGGGAACATTTGCCATAAAATCTAATAAATTGCCCTAAATCATAACAAAATTTATATTTCCACTTAACAATCACCAAAATGTATAACAAACAAAAATTGAAGACAACTCGTTACAAAAACACAACATAATCATTCATTGATCAAAATAAAAGATCTTCTAATAGTGGGAATCAAGCTCGAGGTCAGTGAATCATCCTTATCCTTGTTTAGCAACCCTACCCCTTGATATATGACTATGGTTCAAGAACAATTACTTCCCAATCATCACTCATTCTTGTGGCTTCCTGACCTCAAAATACCTTGGAGAAATGCTAGAAATTTTAAATTTATCATTAAAGGGTAGAGCACAAGTACTATGCAACCAACTACGGTCGCAAACCCTCGTGGATTGGCCTACACAATGATGAGGTAAACCAATATTTAGTTGATGTAGTTGCAATTTGGCAAAAGAAACCAAATGTTGGATGTTCTCAACTCATGTTGAGGGTGAAAACCCCTTGCTTGCAACATATAACCCAACTTTCTTAACATGACTATAATTTGCAAAGAATTATTAACACAAATTGATACTTTATAAGTTTGAGAAAACAACCTATCTATAATGACTTGATTGAAAATAATATCATTTTTTTTCCAAATTAAAAATTTAGCTTCAATTTTGGATGATCTATAGTGAAAATTGAAATTCCACAATCTAAGGTAAATTTGTTTCCTATGAGTTACATTCCAGGAGATGGTGTTGGATGATAAGTAGCCATAGTGAGACCCATTTCCAAGCATATTTAGCAAATGCGACAAAACTAAATGGTTGCTCAAGGAAATCAAGTTCGCTGCACAAGGGGCATTTGGGGTGGGGGTGTTAAAATTGGCAACTAGGGCCAAATTCCACTTTGGACAGCTCATTTGATGGAGATGATGATTGCATTAAATTCCTTTTTTCAAGAGGACCAAAAACGACCTAAAGATCATCAAATTTGGACAAGGGAAAATATATTTTTGAGGTCAAGCCCATACATGTGCAAATTGTCAAGGTCGGCCACATCATCATGTAGGCTCATTAAGCCCAATGGACGTGTCACTTCACCCTCAACGACTTGTATAAATATAAGTGACCTCAAACCTCATTTGG